>JBCEWE010000259.1:0-2500 GCA_039877035.1 Silurus lanzhouensis
AGAGAGAGAGAGAGAGAGAGAGAGAGAGAGGGAGGGACATACAGGTGGAGACATAACAAAATAATAATAATAAATGCCATGTGTGTGTGTGTGTGTGTGTGTGTGTGTGTGTGTGTGTGTGTGTGTGTGTGTGTGTGTGTGTAGAGGACTGCTGGTGGTTATGGAGGTGAGAAAGGACAGAAAGGAGAACCTGCTGTCATTGAACCGGTGAGAAAACAAAATCAGTAATTATATAAAATGTAAATGTATTTAATATAAAGTTACTAATAGATTTGATTGATTGATTGATTGATTGATTAGGGTATTTGAAGTAGGGGGTAGGGGGGGTTTAGGTGATTTGGGGTAGGGGGTAGGGGGGTTTAGGTGATTTGGGGTAGGGGGTAGGGGGGTTTAGGTGATTTGAGGTAGGGGGTAGGGGGGTTTAGGTGATTTGAGGTAGGGGGGTAGGGGGGTTTAGGTGATTTGAGGTAGGGGGTAGGGGGGTTTAGGTGATTTGAGGTAGGGGTAAGGGTTTAGGTGATTTGAGGTAGGGGGTAGGGGGGGTTTGGTGATTTGAGGTAGGGGGTAAGGGGGGTTTAGGTGATTTGAGGTAGGGGGTAAGGGGGGTTTAGGTGATTTGAGGTAGGGGGTAGGGGGGTTTAGGTGATTTGAGGTAGGGGGGTAGGGGGGTTTAGGTGATTTGAGGTAGGGGGTAGGGGGTTTAGGTGATTTGAGGTAGGGGGTAGGGGGGTTTAGGTGATTTGAGGTAGGGGGTAAGGGGGGTTTAGGTGATTTGAGGTAGGGGGTAGGGGGGTTTAGGTGATTTGAGGTAGGGGGTAAGGGGGGTTTAGGTGATTTGAGGTAGGGGGTAGGGGGGTTTGGTGATTTGAGGTAGGGGGTAAGGGGGGTTTAGGTGATTTGAGGTAGGGGGTAAGGGGGGTTTAGGTGATTTGAGGTAGGGGGTAGGGGGGTTTAGGTGATTTGAGGTAGGGGGTAAGGGGGTTTAGGTGATTTGAGGTAGGGGGGTAGGGGGGTTTGGTGATTTGAGGTAGGGGGTAAGGGGGGTTTAGGTGATTTGAGGTAGGGGGTAAGGGGGGTTTAGGTGATTTGAGGTAGGGGGTAGGGGGGTTTAGGTGATTTGAGGTAGGGGGTAGGGGGGTTTAGGTGATTTGAGGTAGGGGGTAGGGGGTTTAGGTGATTTGAGGTAGGGGGTAAGGGGGGTTTAGGTGATTTGAGGTAGGGGGTAAGGGGGGTTTAGGTGATTTGAGGTAGGGGTAGGGGGTTTAGGTGATTTGAGGTAGGGGGGTGATTGAGGGGGGTTTTAGGTGATTTGAGGTAGGGGGTAAGGGGGGTTTAGGTGATTTGAGGTAGGGGGGGGGGTTGGTGATTGAGGTAGGGGTAGGGGGTTTAGGTGATTTGAGGTAGGGGGTAAGGGGGGTTTAGTTGATTTGAGGTAGGGGTAGGGGGTTTAGGTGATTTGAGGTAGGGGGGTAGGGGGGTTTAGGTGATTTGAGGTAGGGGGTAGGGGGGGTTTAGGTGATTTGAGGTAGGGGGTAAGGGGGTTAGGTGATTTGAGGTAGGGGTAGGAGGGTTTAGGTGATTTGAGGTAGGGGTAAGGGGGGTTTAGGTGATTTGAGGTAGGGGGTAGGGGGGTTTAGGTGATTTGAGGTAGGGGTAGGGGGGTTTAGGTGATTTGAGGTTGGGGGTAGGGGGGGTTTAGGTGATTTGAGGTTGGGGGTAGGGGGGGTTTAGGTGATTTGAGGTAGGGGGTAGGGGTTTAGGTGATTTGAGGTAGGGGTAGGGGGGTTTAGGTGATTTGAGGTAGGGGGGTAGGGGGTTTAGGTGATTTGAGGTAGGGGGTAGGGGGTTTAGGTGATTTGAGGTAGGGGGGTAGGGGGTTTAGGTGATTTGAGGTAGGGGTAAGGGGGGTTTAGGTGATTTGAGGTAGGGGGTAGGGGGTTTAGGTGATTTGAGGTAGGGGTAGGGGGTTTAGGTGATTTGAGGTAGGGGTAGGGGGTTTAGGTGATTTGAGGTAGGGGTAGGGGGTTTAGGTGATTTGAGGTAGGTAGGGGGGTAGGGGGCTTCCCACAGGAGCTCTAATGTAACTATAACAATGTGTGGTGTGCTGTGTGTGTTGTGTGCTGTTCCACTCAGCAGCAGTGTTTTATGTTTCGTTCATGGTGAACAAGGATCTGCATTAATATAAACCCAACATTCATGTTCTCGCTGGGATCTGAAGTCCGAGTCACACCCCCCACACCTTCTGACCAATCAATGTGTGGTGTTAAACCCGCCAGTCTGCATTAGTGTTTCTTCCCGTTTCTCATTTCACTGCGTTTTGTCTCCATTTGAGCTTTTTACATCATGAAAAACGGTTCCTCACCCACACGGAACGGCACAGATGTTAAGAGAAACATCTGTACTAAACATCTGTCCATACTACACTCGACACACAAAAGGCATTTCTTTAATCTCTCAGTCTCTGAGGAGCGGCGTATAAAGACCTGATTGTAGCTGAAAA
>JBCEWE010000259.1:15000-37500 GCA_039877035.1 Silurus lanzhouensis
TCACGGAAGATAAACACTAATTGTTTGTCCATATTGTGTGTCACATTATTGATTATGAAATGATGTTTATTCAGCAGTAATGCAGTTTTTTAAACCAACTCTTTTCTCTCTGCTGATTAATTACATTTAATCTCCCCAGTGTTTGGTAATAACATAATTCGTGACCACTAGGTGGCACTGTTCCCCTAACATGGAAAATATTCCTAGTCCCTAATGCCATGAATAATAGTGTAAAAAAAAAAAACATATTTAAAACATATAACATTATTAACAATTTGAATGTAAAATAATATTTTAATGAACTGTAAAATGACCTTATACCTGAAATGTGGAGAAAATAGTATGTTACAGTTGTTATTATTATCGTTATTATTATTATTAATAACGATAATAATAATAATAATAATAATAATAATAATAATAATAATAATAATAATAATCTAAAGTATAGTAGTAAACCGTTCCTCACCACTAGATGTGAGCAGAGCATTGTGCTACAGGTCTGTGTTTGCAGGTGCAGCGTGCAGAATTTCTTTTTTTTATTTTTTTACATTAAAATACAATAAATTAAAGGATAATTTTGCACTCTGCAGTTTGTACTTTTTGTAGTTCTGTGTTTGTTTACTTAATTTATTTCAAGTTACATTGTTGTGCTGTTTTAGTGTACTAGGGGCACTACTGGCTTTTAGTTCTGTGTGTGTGTGTGTGTGTGTGTGTGTGTGTGTGTGTGTGTGTGTGTGTGTGTGTGTGTGTGTGTGTGTGTGAGTGTGTGGAGAAATTAATAAAGTGTTTGTGGTGGTTTGCAGGGTGAAGATGGTTTCCCCGGGTTTAAAGGTGATATGGGACTCCAAGGAGACAAGGTGAGTGATAATGTTCAGAAATACTGTATACAAAGACATGAAGTTCATGTTGTCTGGATTTGATCAGATGTTGATGATAAAAGCACTCCTCCACTGTCCACATGAGAAACATGAACTGTTGTTAGTGTGTGTTTATAATGCAGTTGCTCCTGAACATCTTCAGACCCTGCCGTAAAATCTGAGAGCCATGTAGAGAACAGACACAGAGAGGAAGGCTGGCATTTCCTCCTGCAGCCACTAGAGGGAGACAAAGGCATGTAATTTTGTAAAAACAAATAATTATTTATATGGTATTTTTCAGGGAGAACCGGGAATCATTGGGGTGAGAGGAGAAGATGGACCCGAGGGACCGAAGGGAAAATCCGGACCATCTGGAGAAGCTGGACCCATGGGCCTCGCTGGAGAAAAGGTCAACATTAAAAAAAATTTAATTAAAAAACAAGCTGGTTTCTCTTATGTATAAAGCTTACAGAATGTGTGTGTGTGTGTTTGTGTGCGTGTGTGCGTGTGTGTGTGTGTGTGTGTGTGTGTGTGTGTGTGTGTAGGGTAAACTGGGAGTTCCTGGATTACCTGGATATCCTGGGAGACAGGGTCCAAAGGTAAAACCATCACAAACACCTGAACTTCATCAGTCCTGATTTTTATTGTGTTTTACTCAATTAAAATAAAAACTCTTTATGGTTCCACAGGGTTCTTCTGGTTTCGCTGGTTCTGCTGGAGCCAACGGAGAGAAAGGAGCGAGAGTATGTGCCATCACTGCACAATTAATAAAGAGATACTGCAAAGATCTGATGAAGCTCAACTCAGGGGTTTGGGCTTTGATGCTAATTTCATGTTCTCTCTGTAGGGACTTGCTGGTAAATCTGGGCCGAGAGGACAGCGTGGTCCCACGGTACACACACACACACACACACACACTCACACACACACAACTAAAGGTTAGCGCTAATGCTAATGATGGGGATTGGTGTGTTCAGGGACCTCGTGGGAGTCGAGGTGCGAGAGGACCAACAGGAAAACCAGGAGCCAAGGTCAGAAGCTCCTCCATACTTCCAGAACTCTGATTGGTTAATTGATTGATTGATTGATTGATATAAATGCTTTTTGTCACAGGGTACATCGGGACATGATGGTGCTGCTGGTGGTCCTGGAGAAAGAGTGAGCATCTTCACTATCACTGCATGGTTTATTTTCTCCTTTATATAAAACTTATCACTTCATCACTGTGTGGGTTGTGTTTTTTTGCAGGGACCTCAAGGCCCTCAGGGGCCCGTCGGGATGCCAGGACCTAAAGGGCCTAATGTACGTCATTTATACACTCATAATAACGCTCCATATCACTGTGCCTGCAAGTTAGCATGCTAGTAATTTAGCTATTTTATTAGCAAATTTTTATAACTTTATATGTAGAAAAAAATAAAGAATCTGAAATAATGAAAACTGAAATATTATTTTTTATATGTTGCTGATTAGCTGGTTAGCATGCTAGTTTATTAGTAAACTAAATTACATGACTGTGAAAAATGCTTGTTCATATTTATTGTTGTTATTATTATTATTATTAATATTATTATTATTATTGTGTGTGTGTGTGTGTGTGTGTGTGTGTGTGTCTGTGTGTGCGCTCACAGGGACCTCCTGGTAAAGACGGACTGCCAGGACACCCAGGACAGCGAGGAGAAACTGTATGCTAATGTTCACACACACACACACACACACACACACACACACACACACACACACACACACACACACACACACACATACTGATGATCCTGCACTAATATCCAGTTTGTTGCTGTGAGATTCTTCCTGCTGATTGATTCCACAGTTGCAGCTTTTAGCTTAGCATTGTTTATCCAGTCGCTAGAGTGAGACTTTAATTGGCTATTTGCTCATAATAAACGGAATAAATGGTGTTTATTTGATGTGGAATTAAATGTAATATGGGAATGTGTTTGTGATTAAAGGGTTTTCAGGGGAAGACGGGTCCCCCAGGCCCTGGAGGAGTCGTGGGTCCACAGGTAAGATGCAAAAAAAGGAAACAAACCGAATAAGAAATTTATAAGCATAAATAAATAAATTCATAAATACATTTTATAGAATTTATTATAATTTAATTCAGTTGATATGAATTGGATTTTTTTCATTTAATAAAAATATAAATACATTAATAAAAGTATATAATATGCTATAATAAAAAACTATAGTAATATATTCTTTATGTTTTTATTATTATATAAATTATTATTATTATTATTATTGAGTATATAATTGTAACCGGGTGTGTGTGTGTGTGTGTGTGTGTGTGTGTGTGTGTGTGTGTGTGTGTGTGTGTGTCGAAGGGCCCTACAGGAGAAACTGGACCTGTAGGTGAGCGAGGACACCCTGGATCCCCAGGACCCCCTGGAGAGCATGGTCTTCCTGGAGCAGCAGGCAAAGAGGGTGGAAAGGTACGAAAAAAACAACAAAAAGCATCATTATTATTATAATAACAATAACAATTATTATTGATATTGGTGTATAAATGTTTGAAATGTCCTTTAATATAATCTTTATTTCATCATCAGGGAGACCCAGGCCCTCAGGGTCCTTCCGGAAAGGTCGGTCCTCCTGGTATTCGAGGATTTATGGGACTGCGAGGTCTCCCAGGAACCCCAGTAAGAACAAGATAAATCTGTATAAACTGATCCAGAACAGTATCATGGCTGTGACATAAACACACACTATCTGCTTTTCTGTTTTAGGGGCCAGGTGGTCTGAAAGGTGGTGAAGGTCCTCCAGGTCCACCAGGTCCAAATGTAAGTACATCAGATGTTCACAGAGCCGCTGCTGCACTAAACCAGGAAATAATTACACTAATAAACAAAAAACACAGCAATGTGATGAAGAAGAAGATGATGATGAAGATGAAGAATAGGGTGTGTGTTGATGTTTTAGGGATCTCCAGGTGAGAGAGGAGGTGCTGGACCTGGAGGTCCCATTGGAGTACCAGGAAGAAACGGACCCCAAGGACTCCCAGGACCCGCTGGAGAGAAAGGTGGCCCGGTAAGGAAGAGTGTTTATTGTGTTTATTTATTTATTTATTTATTTATTTATTTATTTATTTATTTATGCGACTTTCATAAAAGTGATATGAATGTGATTTTTCTTGTTTAAATCAAAATCTATCATTTGTAGAATAACTGCAGTAACACTGAACAATCTTCATCATTATCATCAAACTCTTCATCAACTTTCATATGTATAAACATGTGTTTTGACTACACACACACACACACACACACACACACACACACACTTCATGTAGACCTTCATGAGACTGTATACGAGTGTGTAGATTGTGAATGTGGAAGGTGCTGTGGATGTTTAGGGTGAAAAAGGTCCCACTGGTCCAGCCGGACGTGATGGTATTCAGGGTCCAGTTGGACTTCCAGGACCTGCAGGACCTCAGGGACCACCTGGAGAGGATGGCGATAAGGTAACTTCAGCAGTGTGTCACATTTCCTTAGTTAACGTGACGTTGAGTTCTGTGTAACACTGGAGTGTGTGTTCTGATTTAAAGGGAGAAGTCGGAGAGCCTGGACAGAAAGGAGGCAAAGGGGACAAGGGAGAATCAGTGAGTGTCCTGAAATTACTCACACATCCACATACAAACAGATCCTCACATACACACCACGTCCTCACATACACGCCACGTCCTCACATACACACCACGTCCTCACATACACGCCACGTCCTCACATACACGCCACGTCCTCACATACACACCACGTCCTCACATACACGCCACGTCCTCACATACACACCACGTCCTCACATACACGCCACGTCCTCACATACACACCACGTTCTCACATACACGCCACGTCCTCACATACACACCACGTCCTCACATACACGCCACGTCCTCACATACACGCCACGTCCTCACATACACACCACGTCCTCACATACACACCTTGCCTCACATACACACCACGTTCTCACATACACACAACGTCTTCACATACACACCTTGCCTCACATACACACCACGTCCTCACATACACACCACGTTCTCACATACACACAACGTCCTCACATACAGACCACGTCCTCACATACACACCACGTTCTCACATACACACAACGTCCTCACATACACGCCACGTTCTCACATACACGCCACGTCCTCACATACACGCCACATCCTCACATACACACCACGTCCTCACATACACACCACGTCCTCACATACACGCCACGTCCTCACATACACACCACGTTCTCACATACACGCCACGTCCTCACATACACGCCACGTCCTCACATACACGCCACGTCCTCACATACACGCCACGTCCTCACATACACACCACGTCCTCACATACACACCTTGCCTCACATACACACCACGTTCTCACATACACACAACGTCTTCACATACACACCTTGCCTCACATACACACCACGTCCTCACATACACACCACGTTCTCACATACACACAACGTCCTCACATACAGACCACGTCCTCACATACACACCACGTTCTCACATACACACAACGTCCTCACATACACGCCACGTTCTCACATACACGCCACGTCCTCACATACACGCCACGTCCTCACATACACACCACGTTCTCACATACACACAACGTCCTCACATACACGCCACGTCCTCACATACACGCCACGTCCTCACATACACACAACGTCCTCACATACACCCAACGTCCTCACATACACACCACGTTCTCACATACACACAACGTCCTCACATACACACCACGTCCTCACATACACCCAACGTCCTCACATACACACCACGTTCTCACATACACACAACGTCCTCACATACACACCTTGCCTCACATACACACCACGTCCTCACATACACACCACGTTCTCACATACACACAACGTCCTCACATACAGACCACGTCCTCACATACACACCACGTTCTCACATACACACAACGTCCTCACATACACGCCACGTCCTCACATACACACCACGTCCTCACATACAGACCACGTCCTCACATACACACCACGTCCCCACATACAGACCACGTTCTCACATACACACCACGTCCTCACATACACACCACGTCCTCACATACAGACCACGTCCTCACATACACACCACGTCCCCACATACAGACCACGTTCTCACATACACACCACGTCCTCACATACACACCACGTCCTCACATACACACCACGTTCTCACATACACACAACGTCTTCACATACACACCACGTCCTCACATACACAGTACGTCCTCACATACACAAACACACACGCACACCACACACACACACACACACCACGTCCTCACAACATAAACACACACGCACACGTCCTCACATACATACTTCCTCACACACACTCGTCCTTACACAAATACGTCCTCTCGTGCACACTTTCTCACATACACTCATTCTAACACATGCACGTTCTCACATACACACGTCTTCACTCACACACACACACACACACACACACACACATTCATACACACCACGTCCTCACATACACACCACGTTCTCACATACACACAACGTCCTCACATACAGACCACGTCCTCACATACAGACCACGTCCTCACATACACACCACGTCCTCACATACACACCACGTTCTCACATACACACAACGTCCTCACATACACACAACGTCTTTACATACACACCACGTCCTCACATACACACCACGTCCTCACATACACACCACGTCCTCACATACACACCACGTTCTCACATACACACCACGTCCTCACATACACACCACGTCCTCACATACACGCCACGTCCTCACATACACACCACGTCCTCACATACACACAACGTCCTCACATACAGACCACGTCCTCACATACACACCACGTCCTCACATACACACCACGTCCTCACATACACACCACGTTCTCACATACACACAACGTCTTCACATACACACCACGTCCTCACATACACACCACGTTCTCACATACACACAACGTCTTCACATACACACCACGTCCTCACATACACACCACGTCCTCACATACACACCACGTTCTCACATACACACAACGTCTTCACATACACACCACGTCCTCACATACACACCACGGCCTCACATACACGCCACGTCCTCACATACACACAACGTCCTCACATACACACCACGTCCTCACATACACACCACGGCCTCACATACACACCACGTTCTCACATACACACAACGTCTTCACATACACACCACGTCCTCACATACACACCACGTTCTCACATACACACCACGTCCTCACATACACACCACGTCCTCACATACACACCACGTCTTCTCTTAAACACCACATTCTCACATAAACACACACGCACACGTCCTCACATACATACTTCCTCACACACACTCGTCCTTACACAAATACGTCCTCTCGTGCACACTTTCTCACATACACACGCCCTCACATACACTCATTCTAACACATGCACGTTCACACATACACACGTTTTCACTCACACACACACACACACACACACATTCTCACACCCACATACACACACGTACTCACATGCACACTTCCTCAGACACACATCCACACACACGTCCTCACATATACATGTCTTGACATTACAAGTACATGTCTTATTAATACCATTCTAATTATTTTTCTACTTATTATTAGGGTCCTTCTGGTCCAGTTGGTCTTCAGGGTCCAGTTGGCAATCCAGGTCCTGCTGTGAGTGTCTCAACCCAAGCACACACAATACACACATAATCAGAATGGACTGTTCAGTGTGGAATGTGGTGTGTGTATGTGTGTGAAACAGTGGTGGAGATATAGCTGTGACAAAATCAGATCACATTTTACAGGTGAAGAATGGAAGATGATTGGCAGATTTGTGTGTGTGTGTGTGTGTGTGTTTGTGTGTGTGTGTGTATCAGGGCAGTGATGGTGAAGCTGGTCCACGAGGTCAGCAGGGAATGTTTGGTCAGAAAGGAGATGAAGGACCTCGAGGATTCCCCGGACTGCCAGGACCCGTCGGCCTTCAGGTCCACACTCTTCATCTGCATACAGCATGCAAAATTCACACTAGAGCGTAAATTAAAAAAAGGGTTTTTGGTGTAAATGTAAATCATTTTTGTGAAACTCGGATGTTAATTGTAGCCTTTACTTGCTTACAGTTTTGTATAGAATGTAGATGTTTGTATTGAATGTAAATGTAAATCCACAATGTTTGTTTTAGGGATTACCTGGACCTCCAGGTGAGAAGGGAGAGACAGGTGACGTCGGTGCAATGGTTAGTCTTATCTCCTCTTCATGAATGTAATTATTTATTATTTATTTATTTGTCTTAATGATGATTTTTTTTTTTCTTGGTGTGTATCAGGGTCCGCCTGGTCCTCCAGGCCCAAGAGGTCCTCAGGGTAACAGCGGGGCAGACGTGAGTGTTTCACCCCATACATCTACCATGAACATGTTAATGATATGAAGCCCACTGACTGTGGAACATGTCAGTATGGAGATTAAGCTTTCAAAGCCATGTGGTGTTTTTATTGCAGGGTGCTCAGGGACCTCCTGGTGGGATCGGCTCGATGGGAGGAAATGGAGAGAAGGTCAGAATGATTCTGTCTAAACGCTGAGAATGAAGCTTTAATACACTTTTATAACTAACACATCCACCATACATCATCCTTCATACACAATTTCCTCTCATCATCACTGCAGAACTTCCTGTAAAACACAACATCTGATCCTTTCTAGGGTGAGACAGGCGAAGCAGGAAACCCAGGATCTCCTGGAGAGACCGGTTCAATGGTAAGTGTGAAACTGTATATACATGGACACAGTTTTGACATGTTCACTTTCAGTGGGGGAAATAATTATTTGATTTCCTGCTGATTTTGTAAATTTGCCCCAAAGAAATGAACAGTCTAGAATTTTTATGGTAGGTAGAATCTTGGATGAGAACCTCCTGGCCTCAGCCAGAACACTGAAGATGGGTCATGGATGGTCTTCCTACATGACAATGACCAAAACAAATGGCCCAGACAACAATCTGATGGTCTTGTAGCCCATTCCAGCCTTTTGCAGGTTTATAATCTCATCCCTGACGTCATGTGACAGCTCTTTGGTCTTTCTCATAGTGGTGGAGAAGTTTGAATGGAAGAGGTTGATTCTGTGACTGGTGTCTTTTATACAAATAATTAGTTGATATTTGGAGAGGTTTCTTAAAGGTACAGGACTAATTTGGGGGTGTGGGAGTCAGAATTGTATATATTGTCTCTCTCTGCTAAAAATAACTTACAATAAAATATATATATATTTATATATAACATAAGCAATTAGTTGAGTAATTAGGAAGAATAATTATTAGTATTTGTTTTGTATTATAAGTTAATTTTTATTATCAAGTTTTTTATGTTTATTTCTGTAATCTGATGAATTTAATAATGATATAAATTTTCGAATAAAAGTAGATCAGGAGTATGAGGTGTGATTGTGACAGTGTTCTGGTGGTCTTGTGTTTTTAGGGTCCAAAAGGTGAGGTGGGTGAGAAAGGAGAAACTGGACCACCTGGAGCTGCCGGGCCTCCAGGAGCACGTGGACCCCCTGGAGATGATGGTCCTAAAGGGAACCCTGTATGTGAGAAGAGATGCACAGAATCCACATAAAATACAGACTAAATAAATACTGAATAAACACTGAATCACTCTGATCTTTCTTTACTAGGGACCTGCTGGATTTCCTGGAGACCCAGGTCCACCTGGAGAGCCCGGGGTTTCAGTAAGTTAAATAATAAAATGTTAAATAAAAGTAAAGAGATTAGCATCAGCAGACACACACACACACACACACACACACACACACACACACACAGGAGTGTATTGAATTTAATAATTTGTATTAGAAGTGTGTTTAAAAAGTGTGTTTCTTGGGATTGTAAAGTGTGTGTGTGTTTGTCAGGGACTTGATGGTCTTTCTGGAGATAAAGGAGAGAATGGAGAAGCTGGTCAGCAGGTACGTCACGGCTCATTTATACCCTCATGATAACTGTGGGATTTTAGAAAAAACTAACAGGATTCACTGATGTGATTTGTTTGTGTTTGTGTTTGTGTGTGTGTGTGTGTGTGTGTGTGTGTGTGTGTGTGTGTGTGTGTGTGTTTCTGCAGGGACCTCCTGGTCCATCAGGTGAAGCCGGACCTCCTGGACCTCCAGGAAAAAGGGTGAGTCACTGATACACTGTCATGTCCTTCACAGTCCTAAGTTTTAAACAGGAAGTGGATTTTGTTGTTATTTAGAGATTCTCTTTAACAACAAAAACATTTCAAATATATAAATGTATTAATATTAATTATTACAAACAAATGTAATATTGATCGAGAAATAAAAGTCTGGTCTGATTTATTATTGTTGTTGATCAGATTTGCCTTTGATGTGTTTGTGGTTCAGGGTCCAATCGGACGAGCCGGAACTGAAGGGAAGCAGGGAGAAAAGGGTTCTAAGGTAAAAACTGAGCAAAGAAACAACATTCTGAATCAGATTTTGATTGTGTGTGTGAGAGATAATTATCTGTCACAGTGATTTATTTCTGGTTCTTTCTGCTGCAGGGTGAAGCTGGAGCTGAAGGACCAGCCGGTAAAACCGGGCCTGTTGGACCCCAGGGACCTCCTGGAAAGTCTGGAGCTGAGGGTCTGAGAGGAATCCCTGGGCCTGTGGTACGTTTCCTGTTGACTTTAAGCAATAAATCAGAATAATTATAAATATAACTCATGTTTTTCTGATTTCTGTCATAACAGGGTGAACAAGGATCCGCTGGTGTCGGGGGTAAAGACGGGCCGCCAGGTCCACTGGTACGAGACAATTTTACTTTATACAACTTTTATTCAAAAACTCCTCCTAAATGATGTAATTTATTATTCTGTAATTTAACATGCATTTATAACAGATTTATAAATAACTGTAATATAAGTTCCTGTGGTCATGTGACTTTGTCTGTTTTTAGGGCCCTTCTGGTCTCCCTGGGCTAAAAGGCGACCCAGGGCTTAAAGGTGAAAAGGTAAAATGTATTTTACTCACACACACACACACACACACACACACACACACACACACACACACACACTCACACACACACACACACACACACACATATGTCATGCCTTTAAAAAGGGTAGTAGAAGTGTAGTAGAGTGAAGGGATGATGATAAATGTCATCAGTGTTTATGCTCCACAAGTGGGTTGTGAGATGGAGGAGAAGGAAAAGTTCTGAAGTGAGTTAGATGAAGTGGTAGAAGGTGAAGCTAGGAATGAACGGTTGGTGATTGGGGCAGACTTTAATGGGCATGTAGGTGAAGGGAACAGAGGTGACGAGGAGGTGATGGTAGGTATGGCTTTGAGGAGAGGAATGTGGAAGGGCAGATGGTGGTAGATTTTGCTAAAAGGATGGAAATGTCAGTGGTGAACACTTATTTTAAGAAGAAGGAGGATCACAGGGTGACGTATAAAAGTGGAGGAAGGTGCACACAGGTGGATTATGTGCTATGCAGGAGATGCAACCTGAAGGAGACTGAAGACTGTAAGATGTTGGCAGGGGACAGTGTAGCTAGACAGCATCGGATGGTGGTCTGTAGGATGGTTTTGGAGGTGAAGAAGAAGAGGAGGAGAGTGAGGACTGAAAGAAGAAGAAGATGGTGGAAGCTGAAGGAGGAAGAATGTAGTGTGAGGTTGAGGGAAGAGGTCAGACAGGAGCTCGGTGGTGGTGAAGAGGTGCTGGATGATTGTGGAACTACTGCAGGAGTGATGAGGGAGACAGATAGAAAAGTTCTTGGTGTAACATCTGGAAAGAGAAAGGAAGACAAAGAGACGTGGTGGAATGAGGAAGTGCAGGAGAGCAGAAGGAGAAAGAGGTTGGAGAATACCAGATGACATACCGGTAGAAGCATGGAGATGTTTAGAAGAGATGCAGTGGAGTTTTTAACCAGATTATTTAACAAGATTCTGACAGATGCCTGAGGAATGGAGAAGGAGTGTGCTGGTACCGATCTTTAAGCATAAAGGAGATGTGCAGACCTGCAGTAACTACAGGGGTATTAAGTTGATCAGTGACACCATGAAGTTATGGGAAAGAGTAGTGGAAGCCAGGCTGAGAGAAGAGGTGACCATCTGTGAGCAACAGTATGGTTTCATGCTGAGGAAGAGCACCACAGACGCATTATTTGCTTTGAGAATGTTGATGGAGAAGTATAGAGAAGGTCAGAAGGAGCTGCATTGTGTATTTGTGGATTTAGAGAAAGCGTACGACAGGGTGGAGAGAGGAGTTGTGGTATTGTATGAGGAAGTCTGGTGTGTCAGAGAAGTATGTGAGGGTGGTGCAGGACATGTATGAGGACAGTGTGACAGCAGTGAAGTGTGCAGTAGGAACGACAGACTGGTTCAAGTTGGAGGTTGGACTGCATCAAGGATCAGCTCTGAGCCCTTTCCTGTTTGCAGTGGTGATGGACAGGTTGAAGGTCAGACAGGAGTCTCCCTGGACTATGATGTTTGTGGATGATATTGTGATTAGTGGTGAGAGTAGGCAGGGTGGAGTGGGTGGAGAAGAGTGATAGCAGGAGTGATTTGTGATAGAAGAGTATCTGTGAGAGTGAAAGGGAAAGTTTATAGGACTGTGGTGAGACCTGAGATGTTGTAGGTTTAGAGACAGTGGCATTGAGTAAAAGACAGGAGGTGGAGCTGGAGGTAGCAAAGCTGAAGATGTTGAGATGTTCGTTGGGAGTGACGACGATGGACAGGATTAGAAATGAGTTTATTAGAGGGACAGCGCATGTAGGACGTTTTGGAGACAAGGTGAGGGAGGTGAGATTGAGATGGTTTGGACATGTGCAGAGGAGGGACATGGGGTATATCAGTAGGAGAACGCTAAGGATGGAGACACCAGGAAGGAGGAAAAGAGGAAGATCAAGGAGGAGGTTTATGGATGTGGTGAGAAAAGACATGCAGGTAGTTGGTGTGAAAGAAGCAGATGTAGAGGACGGGGGGGGGGGGGGGGTATGTATAGAGACGGATGATCCACTGTGTCACCCCCTAATGGGAGAAGCTGGAAGAAGAAGAAGAAGCCGAAGAAGAAGAAGAAGAAGAGGAAGAAGATAATCATATAAACATATAATTATTCACATAAAAAATACGATAAGCATTTTAAATGTAATATGTGTGTTAATGTGTGTTTGTGGTTTTCAGGGACATCCTGGTCTGATTGGTTTGATTGGACCTCCAGGTGAACCAGGTGAGAAAGGAGACCGAGGTTTACCAGGATCTCAGGGAACAGCAGGAGGTAAAGGTGATTCTGTAAGTGAATAGATCTCACACACACAGACAGAGTTCAGTGAATCCCTGACATGCATCATGGTTTTGAAGAATCGCATTGTTCCTCTGATCTCAGGGTACTGTCGGGTTCTCGGGTCCTATTGGTCCTCCTGGTCCTCCTGGTATTCCTGTATGTTCTGCATTCCTCCACTTTAATATTCTCTTGTTTATATAGTTATTAGATCATGTGACTGATTCTCTCTCTCTATCTCTCTAAGGGAACACAAGGACAGAAAGGATCTAAAGGAGCGAGTGTGAGTCCTGATTCTGTTGGACTTGTTTATATCACTTTCACTGATAATCTAATAAATAAATATAGAATTATTAGAATATATAATTTATACATCACACGTGGTGGGAGGAGCTTAATGAGAGCAGCCGCATGGTTCACTTCTTTATAGGATTGGTTTAAAGTTATGAGTGTGTGTAAATGTGTGTGTTTGTTTTAATGTGTTGTAAAGTATTTTTAGTGTGTTATATTGTGTGTTAGTGTGTTATTTTGTGTGTTAGTGTGTGCTAGTATTTAAAGATGTTAAGTGGAATAATAAATGTGCTTTTAAAGGGTCCAGGAGGTCAGAAAGGAGAACCCGGTCTGATCGGCCCTCCTGGTTTACCTGTAAGTCTGATACACACCTCCAATCCCTCATTATATTTAAATTCTGATCTTTTACTGATGGAACAGTGTGTGTGTGTGTGTGTGTGTGTGTGTGTGTGTGTGTGTGTGTGTGTGTGTGTGTGTGTGTGTGTGTGTGTGTGTGAGAGAGAGACTGTGTTTTTGACTGTGTAAGACTGTGTGCGTGTGTGTGTGTGTGTGTGTGTGTGTGTGTGTGTGTGTGTGTGTGAGTGTGTGTGTGTGTGTGTGTGTGTGTGTGTGTGTGTGAGAGAGAGACTGTGTTTTTGACTGTGTGAGACTGTGTGCGTGTGTGTGTGTGTGTGTGCGTGTGTGTGTGTGTGTGTGTGTGTGTGTGTGTGTGTGAGAGAGAGACTGTGTTTTTGACTGTGTGAGACTGTGCGTGTGTGTGTGCGTGTGTGTGTGTGTGTGTGTGTGTGTGCGCGTGTGTGTGTGTGTGTGTGAGAGAGAGACTGTGTTTTTGACTGTGTAAGACTGTGTGCGTGTGTGTGTGTGTGTGTGTGTGAGTGTGTGTGTGTGTGTGTGTGTGTGTGTGTGTGTGTGTGTGTGTGTGTGAGAGAGAGACTGTGTTTTTGACTGTGTGAGACTGTGTGCGTGTGTGTGTGTGTGTGTGTGCGTGTGTGTGTGTGTGTGTGTGTGTGTGTGTGTGTGTGAGAGAGAGACTGTGTTTTTGACTGTGTAAGACTGTGTGCGTGTGTGTGTGTGTGTGTGTGTGAGTGTGTGTGTGTGTGTGTGTGTGTGTGTGTGTGTGTGTGTGTGTGAGAGAGAGACTGTGTTTTTGACTGTGTGAGACTGTGTGCGTGTGTGTGTGTGTGTGTGTGCGTGTGTGTGTGTGTGTGTGTGTGTGTGTGTGTGAGAGAGAGAGACTGTGTTTTTGACTGTGTGAGACTGTGCGTGTGTGTGCGTGTGTGTGTGTGTGTGTGTGTGTGTGCGCGTGTGTGTGTGTGTGTGTGAGAGAGAGACTGTGTTTTTGACTGTGTGAGACTGTGTGTGTGTGTGTGTGTGTGTGTGTGTGTGTGTGTGTGTGTGTGTGTGTGTGTGTGTGTGTGTGTGTGTGTGAAGATCCTAAATGCTGTTCTGGGCTGGAGATCTTCTGATGTACTGATGTATATGTACTGATGGATATCTCAGGGTCCTCCAGGTGACCTGATCCAGCCGCTCCCCATCCAAATGTCCAAGAAGTCAAAGCGCTCCTCAGATGTGCAGGAAGATGAGGCCATGATGGATTACGGTTTAGAGGGAATGGAGGGAATGGATGAAGTTTACAGCTCACTCAATAACTTGAAGCTAGACATCGAGCGTATGAAGTTCCCTCTGGGCACGCAGGACAATCCAGCCCGCACCTGTAAAGACCTGCAGATCAGCCAGCCGGACTTCCCCGACGGTGCCCCACACACACACACACACACACACACACACACACTTACACAGAGAGCAGCATACGTCCATCAGCTCCTCACATGTAATTAAATAGATGAGTGTGAAGATCATTCTGAGGGTCTGAACTGAACTTCTGTGTTGTAGGTGAATACTGGATTGACCCGAACATGGGCTGTAAAGGGGATGCCTTTAAGGTCTTATGTAACTTTACAGCAGGAGGAGAGACGTGTATCTATCCTGATAAGAAGTCCTCAGGGGTGAGTGTTGAATCCCTCAAACTTCACAGTTAAACTGAATCTGCTCTAATCTTCTGAACATCTCCTGCTGTCCATCTGTCTGTCTACAGGTCCGGATCTCCAACTGGCCCAAAGAGTCTCCTGGGACGTGGTTCAGCGAATTCAAGCGTGGGAAGATCGTAAGTCACTGTGTTAAGTCCATTCTAACATCTGCTAACATCTGAGCAGGCTTCAGAACCTGGGTGTAACTTGTGACTCTTCACTGTAGTGTGATTAGAGTAAATCCATGTGGAGGGACTGCAGCATCAGCTCTTCCTCACGTTCTCGCTCTAATCTACTGCTTATTTCTTTCTCAGCTCTCCTACGTGGATTTGGAGGAGAACTCCATCACCGGAGTCCAGATGACCTTCCTCAAGTTGCTGAGTTCTGCAGCGAGACAGAACTTCACCTACATCTGCCACCAATCCGTCGCCTGGTTTGACGCAAAAGCTGACAACTACGACAAAGCGCTGCGTTTCCTCGGCTCTAACGACGAAGAAATGTCACATGACAACAACCCGTTCATCAGAACCGTGTACGACGCCTGCGCGGTAAGAACATCAGCCGAAGATCTACACCTACAGAACTTTCAGAACACTGCAGCAGAGTTCCTTCACCTGAACATCGAGTCTGGAAAAAATGCAGCTTCAAATCAAAGTCTAATTAAACACAAAAACACAAACACAAACACAAAAACACAAACACAAACATAAACACAAACACAAAAACACAAACACAAACACAAAAACACTAAAACACAAACACAAAAACACAAACACATAAACACAAACACAAAAACACAAACACATAAACACAAACACAAAAACACAAACACATAAACACAAAAACACAAACACATAAACACAAACACAAAAACACAAACACATAAACACAAACACAAAAACACAAACACATAAACACAAAAACACAAACACACAAACACAAACACAAAAACACAAACACATAAACACAAACACAAAAACACAAACACAAAAACACAAACACTAAAACACAAACACAAAAACACAAACACAAACACAAAAACACAAACACATAAACACAAACACAAAAACACAAACACATAAACACAAAAACACAAACACAAAAACACAAACACAAAAACACAAACACATAAACACAAACACAAAAACACAAACACAAAAACACAAACACAAAAACACAAACACATAAACACAAAAACACAAACACATAAACACACAAACACAAACACAAACACAAAAACACAAACATAAACACAAACACAAAAACATAAACACAAAAACACAAACACAAAAACACAAACACAAAAACACAAAAACACAAAAACACAAACACAAAAACACAAACATAAACACAAAAACACAAAAACACAAAAACACAAACACAAAAACACAAACAAACACAAAAACACAAACACAAAAACACAAACACAAAAACACAAACACAAACACACAAACACAAAAACAAAAACACAAAAACAAACACAAAAACACAAACATAAACACAAACACAAAAACACAAACACAAAAACACAAACACAAAAACACAAACACAAAAACACAAACACAAAAACACAAACACAAAAACACAAACACAAACACAAAAACACAAAAACACAAACACATAAACACAAACACAAAAACACAAACAAACACAAACACAAAAACACAAACACAAAAACATAAACACAAACACAAAAACACAAAAACACAAACACATAAACACAAACACAAAAACACAAACACAAAAACACAAAAAACACAAACACAAACACAAAAACACAAACACAAAAACACAAACACATAAACACAAAAACACAAACACAAACACATAAACACAAACACAAACACCAAAACACAAACACAAACACATAAACACAAAAACACAAACACATAAACACATAAACACAAACATAAACACAAAAACACAAACAAAAACACAAACACAAAAACACAAACATAAACACAAACACAAAAACACAAACACAAACACAAAAACACAAAAACACAAACACAAACACATAAACACAAAAACACAAACACATAAACACAAAAACACAAACACAAAAACACAAACACAAACACACAAACACAAAAACACAAACACAAAAACACAAACACAAAACCACAAACACAAACACAAACACATAAACACAAAAACATAAACACAAACACACAAACACAAACACAAAAACACAAACATAAACACAAAAACACAAACACAAACACAAAAACACAAACACAAACACAAACACAAAAACACAAAAACACAAACACATAAACACAAAAACAAACACAAAAACACAAACACAAACACAAAAACACAAACACAAAAACACAAACACAAAAACACAAACACAAAAACACAAACACAAACACATGAACACAAAAACACAAAAACACAAAAACACAAACACAAAAACAAATACAAACACAAACACACAAACACAAACACAAAAACACAAACACATAAACACAAAAACACATAAACACAAAAACACAAACACAAAAACACATAAACACAAAAACACAAACACAAACACAAAAACACAAACACAAACACACAAACACATAAACACAAACACATAAACACAAACACATAAACACAAACACATAAACACAAACACATAAACACACAAACACAAAAACACAAACACAAACACATAAACACATAAACACATAAACACAAACACATAAACACAAACACATAAACACACAAACACAAAAACACAAACACATAAACACATAAACACAAACACACAAACACAAACACAAACACATAAACACAAACACATAAACACAAACACAAACACACAAACACAAAAACACAAACACAAACACATAAACACACAAACACATAAACACATAAACACACAAACACATAAACACAAACACATAAACACAAACACATAAACATAAACACATAAACACAAACACAAAAACACAAACACAAAAACACAAACACATAAACACAAACACAAACACACAAACACATAAACACATAAACACACAAACACATAAACACAAACACATAAACACATAAACACAAACACAAACACATAAACACAAACACATAAACATAAACACAAACACAAACACAAAAACACAAACACAAAAACACAAACACAAACACAAAAACACAAACACAAAAACACAAACACATAAACACACAAACACATAAACACATAAACACATAAACACAAACACAAACACATAAACATAAACACATAAACACAAACACAAAAACACAAACACATAAACACAAACACAAAAACACAAACACATAAACACAAACACAAAAACACAAACACACAAACGCATAAACACAAACACGTAAACACAAACACATAAACACACAAACACATAAACACACAAACACATAAACACAAACACATAAACACAAACACATAAACATAAACACATAAACACAAACACAAAAACACAAACACAAAAACACAAACACAAACACAAAAACACAAACACATAAACACAAAAACACAAACACAAAAACACAAACACAAACACAAAAACACAAACACAAAAACACAAACACAAAAACACAAACACAAACATAAACACAAACACAAAAACACATAAACACAAAAACACAAACACAAAAACACAAACACAAAAACACAAACACAAAAACACAAACACAAAAACACATAAACACAAAAACACAAAAACACAAACACAAAAACACAAACACAAAAACACAAACACAAAAACACAAACACATAAACACAAACACAAACACACAAACACAAACACAAACACAAAAACACAAACACAAACACAAAAACATAAACACAAACACAAAAACACAAACACATAAACACAAACACAAAAACACAAACACAAAAACACAAACACATAAACACAAACACAAAAACACAAACACAAAAACATAAACACAAACACAAAAACACAAAAACACAAACACATAAACACAAACACAAAAACACAAACACAAAAACACAAACACATAAACACAAAAACACAAACACAAACACACAAACACAAAAACACAAACACAAACACATAAACACAAAAACACAAACACAAACACATAAACACAAACACAAAAACACTAACACATAAACACAAAAACACAAACACATAAACACATAAACACAAACATAAACACAAAAACACAAACAAAAACACAAACACAAAAACACAAACATAAACACAAACACAAAAACACAAACACAAAAACACAAAAACACAAACACAAACACACAAACACACAAACACAAAAACACAAACACAAAAACACAAACACACAAACACAAAAACACAAACACAAACACACAAACACACAAACACAAAAACACAAACACAAAAACACAAACACACAAACACAAAAACACAAACACAAAACAAAACACAAACACATAAACACAAAACACAAACACAAAACAAAACACAAAACACAAACATAAACACAAAAACACAAACACAAAAACACAAACACATAAACACAAAAACACAAACACATAAACACAAAAACAAACACAAAAACACAAACACAAACACAAAAACACAAACACAAAAACACAAACACAAACACATGAACACAAAAACACAAAAACACATAAACACAAAAACACAAAAACACAAACACAAAAACACAAACACAAACACATGAACACAAAAACACAAAAACACATAAACACAAAAACACAAAAACACAAACACAAACACAAAAACACAAACACAAAACCACAAACACAAACACATAAACACAAAAACATAAACACAAACACAAAAACACAAACATAAACACACAAACACAAAAACACAAACACATAAACACAAAAACACAAAAACATAAACACAAAAACAAACACAAAAACACAAACACAAAAACACAAAAACACAAACACATGAACACAAAAACACAAAAACACAAACACAAAAACACAAAAACACAAACACAAACACATGAACACAAAAACACAAACACATAAACACAAAAACACAAAAACACAAACACATAAACACAAACACAAAAACACAAACACAAACACATGAACACAAAAACACAAACACAAAAACACAAACACAAAAACACAAACACATAAACATAAACACAAACACAAAAACACAAACACAAAAACACAAACACAAAAACACAAACACAAAAACACAAACACATAAACACAAACACAAACACAAAAACACAAAAACACAAACACATAAACACAAACACAAAAACACAAACACAAAAACATAAACACAAACACAAAAACACAAACACATAAACACAAACACAAAAACACAAACACAAAAACACAAACACAAAAACACAAACACATAAACACAAACACAAAAACACAAACACAAAAACAAACACAAACACAAAAACACAAAAACACAAAAACACAAACACATAAACACAAACACAAAAACACAAACACAAAAACACAAACACAAAAACACAAACACATAAACACACAAACACAAACACAAAAACACAAACACAAACACATAAACACAAAAACACAAACACATAAACACAAACACAAAAACACAAACACAAACACATAAACACAAAAACACAAACACATAAACACAAACATAAACACAAAAACACAAACAAAAACACAAACACAAAAACACAAACATAAACACAAACACAAAAACACAAACACAAAAACACAAAAACACAAACACAAACACATAAACACAAAAACACAAACACAAACACACAAACACAAAAACACAAACACACAAACACACAAACACAAACACAAAAACACAAACACAAACACAAACACAAAAACACAAACACAAAACCACAAACACAAACACATAAACACAAAAACATAAACACAAACACACAAACACAAACACAAAAACACAAACATAAACACAAAAACACAAACACAAAAACACAAAAACACAAACACAAACACATAAACACAAAAACACAAACACATAAACACAAAAACAAACACAAAAACACAAACACAAACACAAAAACACAAACACATAAACACAAAAACACAAACACAAAAACACAAACACAAAAACACAAACACAAACACATGAACACAAAAACACAAAAACACAAAAACAAACACAAACACAAACACAAAAACACAAACACATAAACACAAAAACACAAACACAAAAACACAAACACATAAACACAAAAACACAAACACAAAAACACAAAAACACATAAACACAAAAACACAAACACATAAACACAAAAACACAAAAACACAAACACATAAACACAAACACAAACACACAAACACAAACACAAACACATAAACACAAACACATAAACACACAAACACAAAAACACATAAACACATAAACACATAAACACAAACACATAAACACAAACACAAACACACAAACACAAAAACACAAACACATAAACACAAACACATAAACACACAAACACATAAACACATAAACACAAACACAAACACATAAACACACAAACACAAAAACACAAACACATAAACACAAACACAAACACATAAACACAAACATAAACACAAAAACACAAACAAAAACACAAACACAAAAACACAAACATAAACACAAACACAAAAACACAAACACAAAAACACAAACACAAACACAAACACAAACACATAAACACACAAACACAAACACAAAAACACAAACACATAAACACAAACACAAACATAAACACAAAAACACAAACAAAAACACAAACAAAAACACAAACACAAAAACACAAACATAAACACAAACACAAAAACACAAACACAAAAACACAAACACAAACACAAAAACACAAACACAAAAACACAAACACATAAACACAAAAACACAAACACAAAAACACAAACACAAAAACACAAAAACACAAACACAAACACATGAACACAAAAACACAAACACAAAAACAAACACAAACACAAACACAAAAACACAAACACACAAACACAAAAACACATAAACACAAACACATAAACACAAACACATAAACATAAACACATAAACACAAAAACACAAACACAA
>JBCEWE010000259.1:42500-45000 GCA_039877035.1 Silurus lanzhouensis
GTTATGAATATATAATAAAATCAGTTACAGCTTTTAAAAAAAACACATGAATCTGATTATAGTTTGTGATTATTATCAGTAAAATATCTTCTGCTGTTTAGAGGGAAAACCTCTTAAAGATGAAGATGTTTTGGAGGAGCTGCCCGTAGGTACGACGGCCACCATGTTCCTGCAGGACCTCGGGCCTCAGATAGGATGGACCATGGTAAGGACATGACCTTCAGTCATGTTCTCCTGTACTCTACACACTACACCTCTACTCTACACACTACACCTCTACTCTACACACCACACCTCTACTCTACACACCACACCTCTACTCTACACACTACACCTCTACTCTACACACTACACCTCTACTCTACACACCACACCTCTACTCTACACACCTCTACTCTACACACCACACCTCTACTCTACACACTACACCTCTACTCTACACACTACACCTCTACTCTACACACTACACTTCTACTCTACACACTACACCTCTACTCTACACACTACACCTCTACTCTACACACTACACCTCTACTCTACACACCACACCTCTACTCTACACACCACACCTCTACTCTACACACTACACCTCTACTCTACACACCACACCTCTACTCTACACACTACACCTCTACTCTACACACTACACCTCTACTCTACACACCACACCTCTACTCTACACACCTCTACTCTACACACACCTCTACTCTACACACTACACCTCTACTCTACACACTACACCTCTACTCTACACACCACACCTCTACTCTACACACCTCTACTCTACACACTACACCTCTACTCTACACACTACACCTCTACTCTACACACCACACCTCTACTCTACACACCTCTACTCTACACACCACACCTCTACTCTACACACTACACCTCTACTCTACACACCACACCTCTACTCTACACACCTCTACTCTACACACTACACCTCTACTCTACACACCACACCTCTACTCTACACACTACACCTCTACTCTACACACCACACCTCTACTCTACACACCACACCTCTACTCTACACACCACACCTCTACTCTACACACCTCTACTCTACACACCACACCTCTACTCTACACACTACACCTCTACTCTACACACCACACCTCTACTCTACACACCTCTACTCTACACACTACACCTCTACTCTACACACTACACCTCTACTCTACACACTACACTTCTACTCTACACACTACACCTCTACTCTACACACTACACCTCTACTCTACACACCACACCTCTACTCTACACACCACACCTCTACTCTACACACTACACCTCTACTCTACACACCACACCTCTACTCTACACACCACACCTCTACTCTACACACCACACCTCTACTCTACACACCTCTACTCTACACACCACACCTCTACTCTACACACTACACCTCTACTCTACACACCACACCTCTACTCTACACACCTCTACTCTACACACTACACCTCTACTCTACACACTACACCTCTACTCTACACACTACACTTCTACTCTACACACTACACCTCTACTCTACACACTACACCTCTACTCTACACACCACACCTCTACTCTACACACCACACCTCTACTCTACACACTACACCTCTACTCTACACACCACACCTCTACTCTACACACCACACCTCTACTCTACACACTACACCTCTACTCTACACACTACACCTCTACTCTACACACCACACCTCTACTCTACACACTACACCTCTACTCTACACACCACACCTCTACTCTACACACCACACCTCTACTCTACACACCACACCTCTACTCTACACACCTCTACTCTACACACCACACCTCTACTCTACACACTACACCTCTACTCTACACACCACACCTCTACTCTACACACTACACCTCTACTCTACACACCACACCTCTACTCTACACACCTCTACTCTACACACTACACCTCTACTCTACACACTACACCTCTACTCTACACACTACACTTCTACTCTACACACCACACCTCTACTCTACACACCACACCTCTACTCTACACACTACACCTCTACTCTACACACCACACCTCTACTCTACACACCACACCTCTACTCTACACACCACACCTCTACTCTACACACCACACCTCTACTCTACACACTACACCTCTACTCTACACACCACACCTCTACTCTACACACCACACCTCTACTCTACACACTACACCTCTACTCTACACACCACACCTCTACTCTACACACCACACCTCTACTCTACACACTACACCTCTACTCTACACACCACACCTCTACTCTACACACCACACCTCTACTCTACACACTACACCTCTACTCTACACACCACACCTCTACTCTACACACCACACCTCTACTCTACACACCACACCTCTACTCTACACACTACACCTCTACTCTACACACCACACCTCTACTCTACACACTACACCTCTACTCTACACACTACACCTCTACTCTACACACTACACCTCTACTCTACACACCACACCTCT
>JBCEWE010000259.1:57500-72500 GCA_039877035.1 Silurus lanzhouensis
CATTGACCCAGTGATACCTCAATGATTCCTTGACTTTCCATTTGATTTAGTTCCTCCTTCAAGTGTCTGTGCAAGGTGAATGGAGTTTTCCATGGAGGATATACTACTGAAATGGCAGCTGGATCAACCCAGTCAGCAAACAAATTTGGCCCAGATTTGGCATTCATCTGGCACAGCTGGCATTCATCCGGCACTGGCATACAGCATGTGGGCCAAACATGGACCGGTTTGGCAAAGGTGGTACTGTTTTTAAGGCGGCTCACAAGACATGGGCCAGATGTCATTTAGGACCAGTTATGGGTATTTAACTTGGCTGAGACTTGGGCCAGTTATGGAATCCAACCTGGTCCACACTAGGACCGTAATTCATTGCGGCCAAGCAAAAGCTGGTTGTGTGGGCCGGAGCTGGGCCAGAGAAAAATTGCTATGTGGGAAGGTGTATTTTACACTCCACGGAAAAATTCCTCTCTTCCTCCGAACACATCAGCGAATTCACTAAGCAGGTCGCTGTTCTGTCTGATATTTATTTGTAAGAAGAGGACCAGTTTTATCAAATCCATTTCTAGGCATGCTTTAAGTCCTAGTATTGGTGGTGATTTGGTGTAAACGACATAATATTCCTGCATGTCTGCACTGGAGTTCAGGTTTCTTAGACAGATAGGGATTCTCCTCCAGATCCTGCTAGTTTTCCTTTTGATGGGTTTAGTTTACGGAGGCTTGTGACATCTCTAATTTATTTTCTTATTGTTTTATGTTTACTTGTGCCCCAGTGTCTCATTTCGTGTGAAATCAAAACAACTTCAATTTCGGCAAAAGCTTCTTCTCTTACCACTTCAATTGTTCTTCATTTATCATGTCAATGTAGAGTTCCTGTGTTGTTTTCCAGTCGGGCTCAGTGTCGTTACTTACTGCGAGCACCATTGTTTTTGTTATTAAGGCTGTGGTGACTTGTCTAAGCAAAGTGGTTTAGTTTCCTGCACTTCTTACGTTGTCTAGCCATCGCTGCGCACTTCTCCGTACCGCGTGGTGTCTGAAACGCACTGTGTGGGAATGGATTTAAGTTGATTCTGTGCTACTTCGTGAGATCGCACTACATCTATGTGTCTTTCAAGGCTGAGATTTGGTTCATAGTTTAGCAGTTTTTCTTTCACTTTTGCAGAGTTTATGGCAAAAACAATTCTGTCCCTTTCCATGTCTTCAGCATTAGTGTACCTGCAGTCTTTCACTAACAATTTCAGGTCAGTCTGATTGCTCTTTCTCGTGGAATTTATATTATAAAATGTGGTTTTCTTGGGAATCACGTTTGCTCTCATGCATTTTCTTCGCTTATTGTCCAGGTGTTATAAATGTCTTGCCCTTTCTCCCAAAAACAGGAGATAACTGCAAGTTTCTCTTCAGATTTTTCATGGAGTGGCCCTTGAACCTCAGCTCAGCGTGATGTCAGAATCTCCTCCATGCGTCAGGCAAATCCAGGGAATCCCAGTCCATCCTGATCTGACACCATGTAATGTTTTATTGTTCACTCTATTGTGAAATATTATAAGATTAATAACTCATGGACGTGTCCTGCAATTTCCCAAGTATTATTACAACGCGTCACTTCCTGTCACCATCGTTTTACTTCCTGTCACCATCGTTTTACTTCCTGTCACCATCGTTTTACTTCCTGTCACCATCGTTTTACATACAACATACCGATCATTACACGCATCTCCCATCAACAAGTGTGCTTTCATTACAGTAGATGTTGTACCTCTCCAGGTGGAACACCCACGCAGATCCGATCCACTGCCGGTCTCTTCCTCCCCACGTACACCTGAAAACAAACCCACACACACACACACACACACACACGGATGTGTAAGTGATGCAGGTTACAGAGTGTGTAAATTAGATGATTATGTTGGGTTATGTGGGTGTTGGTGACACCTTTGTGAGATCTCGGATGTGCAGGATGTCGTTACTTCGTGTCCTGCTGTAGATCCTCTGTCTCTCCTGAGCAACATCATCATCTTCCTCAGGAACCAGGATCTGACTGTAGTCACATAACCTGCACAGAAAAACCCACACCCATCTCCTCCATCATCTCCTCCATCACATTAACCACACCCATCTCCTCCATCATCTCCTCCATCACATTAACCACACCCATCTCCTCCATCATCTCCTCCATCACATTAACCACACCCATCTCCTTCATCACATTAACCACACCCATCTCCTTCATCATCTCCTCCATCACATTAACCACACCCATCTCCTCCATCATCTCCTCGATCACATTAACCACACCCATCTCCTCCATCATCTCCTCCATCACATTAACCACACCCATCTCCTTCATCATCTCCTTCATCTCATTAACCACAATAAAAATAAAAAGGAAGGAAATGAACGGTCCCTCACCAGTGATCCAGGAAGAATCTGTACTGAATGAGGAGAGTGAGGATGAAGTAGATGAAGCCCTCCATTGCCATACACACCATGTATTTCCCCACAAAGTCCCATCTGAAGGGGTCCACAATAAACTCCTCCCCTTTACACATAAACATCAAACAGATCAGCAGTGAAGCATTGATGATATTAATGATGTGTATTTTCTGTGATATATAAAGTGAAGTCACGTCACCGAATCGAGCGTAAACGTCCGTCACCGCCTGGTTCATGGCCAAATCTATCAGGCCTCGTCCCAAACAGAAATGAGGGAAAATCAGCAGCACTTTCTTTAATCCCTCATTAAACACGAGCAGAGACTGAAACCCAGAGAGGTGTGTGTTAGAGAGATGAAGTGATCTCACACACACACACACACACACACACACACACACACACACACACACAGGTGACAGTGAGAGATTTACCCTGTTGTTCTCAAAGAGCTCGAGGATGAAGTGATCTCACACACACACACACACACACACACACACACACACACACACACACACACACACACACACACACACACAGGTGACAGTGAGAGATTTACCCTGTTGTTCTCAAAGAGCTCGAGGATGAAGTGATCTCACACACACACACACACACACACACACACACACACAGGTGACAGTGAGAGATTTACCCTGTTGTTCTCAAAGAGCTCGAGGATGAAGTGATCTCACACACACACACACACACACACACACACACACACACACACACACACACAGGTGACAGTGAGAGATTTACCCTGTTGTTCTCAAAGAGCTCGAGGATGAAGGTGATGGCGCTGCTGTTAATGCCGATAAACAGGTTAATGCAGGACAGAGAGACGTAGGCGGTGCTGGGAACGCTGAACACATACGACATCGGGTACATCATCGGCGTCACGGACCACCTGAAATCATCACCACCATGATTACATCAACACCCAGATCATCAAACATCACAAAAAAGGAGCAGATGAAGGAGAAGAAGGAGGAGAGGATGAAGGTCACCCGTATAAGCTCAGCAGGATGATGAGCGCTGGCAGGTTGGTGGGAGACGTGTAGCACTTCTTGTCGAAAGCAATGAAGATGGACACCACCATGGCTGTGCTGATGGAATAATTCACCTACAGAGTCAGAGAGAGAAGATTCAGCTCCACACATCTGCACTTCCTTTAGAAGGTTCTCAGAATAATGAAGATGATTATGAAGCCATCACCATGTCCCAAAAGAAGCTGGTGATCCAGTAAACGAAAGGACTGACGCCACTAACAAACTGCAGGTGTTTGGCCTTTGTTACTCGTTCCTGGATGAGGTAGAGGACGAAACTCGCCGGGACGAAGGACATGGCGAAGATCACGCAGATGGCCACGACGGCATCCACAGATGTAGTCAAGCTGTTTCACATGAGCACAAAATGGAGATCAAACACATGAACATTTAAATAAAAATACAATTAAAAGGAATCTGGAAAAGTGAGTGTGGTTTGGTGTGGGAATGGCGTGACATGAGCGTGACATGAGCGTGACATGAGCGTGACATGAGCGTGACATGAGCGTGACTTGAGCATGACATGAGCATGACATGGCTGTGGTTTGGGTGTGGTTTGGGCATGACGTGGGTGTGGTTTGGGCATGGCATGGTTTAAACATGACGTGAGCGTGGTGTGAGACAAGGCGTGAGCGTGGTCTGAGACACGGCGTGGGCGTGGTCTAAGACACGGCGTGGGCGTGGTGTGAGACAAGGCGTGAGCGTGGTCTGAGACACGGCGTGGGCGTGGTCTAAGACAAAGCGTGGGCGTGGTGTGAGACAAGGCGTGAGCGTGGTGTGAGACAAGGCGTGAGCGTGGTCTGAGACACGGCGTGGGCGTGGTGTGAGACAAGGCGTGAGCGTGGTCTGAGACACGGCGTGGGCGTGGTCTGAGACATGGTGTGTGCGTGGTCTGAGACGTGTGTGTATGTGCGGTCTAAGACACGGCATGGGCGTGGTCTAAGACACGGCATGGGCGTGGTCTGAGACACCCACATTGTGATGTCAGAGAGCTGCTCCTTGGTGAGATTGAGAGGATGATTGATGGTGGTGATGCCGAACTCCGACGATTCAGCGTGAAACGGAAGGTTCGCTCGCAGGATGGCGTTGCTCGCTACGTTCATGAAGGCCACCATGGCGTGCCATCCTTTATTATTAAACCACACCTGTGACATCACCAAATACAAACAGCAAGGGCACTTAACCAAGGGAACATGGGAGTGTGTTTAAGTACAATACTGGAACACAACCGGAGTTTCTTCTCCTTTCCGCGATCAACGTTTACCTTTACGTTATATTCAGTTTCCATGTGGCGCAAAAAAGGTCCGATTTCTTGAACAGCCATCCTGGAGTAGGGACCCTAGGGAGGAGTTGAGCACTAAATGACACGCAACCATTTTATATGCTACACAGTGTAAATGTAGTTAAGAAGTATTATTAGATCTAGGTGATGTGCATGTGAAGTGTGTGTAAGGTGCCTACCGCGGTGATGTTCATCATATTTCCGAGCTGATGCAGGACATTCTGAATGCTCACAGGATCCACCTCCAGAACAGGAAGTCTTCCTCCCACAGACAGACCTCCGTACCTGAGAACAAAAACCTACGTGTTTACAGAGAAAAGACTTTAAATCGTATTGGATTGAGAAAAGCATGTTGTAAAGACGTTACCTCTGCTCATTCACCCAGTATTTACTCTTTAAACTGTATGTGAGAAACACACATTCAGGTCAGAACACAACAGTAAGAACTGTGACGTCATAAAAATGAGCATGCAGGTAAGTGAGATGAAGGTCACCTGGTCTTGATGAGGCTGGGATACGTCTTCACCAGGTAATCTGATATGTTCCTGTCCGTCAGGTCCAGCAGAATGTCTCCTGTCGCTTCCTTCCTCTGTACAGAAAACAAGAGTGCACTATTACCATGCAGGTGGTCTGCTAAACTACTTACTGCTTTATACTGATTGGTTGCAGAATTTTAAGGGGCGGAGTTATCCGAGTCCAGCACAGTCTATTTCTATTATTTTTATATTTTATATTTGATGTGAAAGGTTTCCGCCTTACAGTCATTGTCGTACCTGGCGTGGGGGAAGTCCTCCTGCTCCGATTGGACACACCGGTAGCATTGTGAGCTTCTGATTAGTGCTGCATTGACAGGAAGGGGAGGGGTTTTGCTCGGTCCACTCAGGGCTCAGTAAAATATTACTGATAACCGAGGAAACCGGTGGAACTTCCCAATCCGTCGTTATGTTCCCACATGGCAAATTCCTGCACAGACACACACACACACACACTCTCTGCTAAACAATGCTAGCAGCATTTCAAAGATTATAAACAAGCCAGAAGTGTGAAGTGTCTCACTCCAGCGGCTGGTCCTTCATGCAGCGTGTCCCCATGCCCGGGTCTCTCAGCAATGAGTAGATGAAGTGTCTCATTGTGGGATGGGATGGACGCTCATTACTGAGGAGCACAAATCTGATTAGTTCTCAGAGCAGCGCTGATGCAAAAAAATCTGATACAATGTATGAGTCAAACAGTGTTTACCCTAAAAACGTGAACTGCTGTCCGTACATCCACGGCGTGAGCGTGAGACTCGGGTACTCTCCAAACGGGGGAACGATCAGGGTGAAGAACAGAGCCACTAACACAAAGCCCGCTGGCAGAACAATCTACACACACACACACACACACACACACACACACACACACACACACACACACACACACACACAGCAATTACTAAACAGATGGGCATGTCTGGTGAACAGATGGGCGTGTTTTAGTAAACAGATGGGCGTGTCTAAGTGAACAAATGGGCATGTTTTAGTGAACAGATGGGAGTGTCTAAGTGAGCACATGGGCGTGCCTATGTGAAAAGATGGGCATGTCTAAGTGAACATGTGGGTGTGTTACCTGAGCGAGAAAGTCCTTGGAGCTACGTGTGGAGTGATGAAATCTCTTCACCAATAAAGCGTGAAACTGTTTCATCACCAGACTGAAACCTTTCACCTGCTTCGAGCCTTTTCCTGCCCTGCTCTCTGAGTCTCCACCCACCACGTCCTTCTCCTGTGCGCCGTTCTCCTGCACGCCGTTCTCCTGTGCGCCGTTCTCCTGCACGCCGTTCTCCTGTGCGCTGTTCTCCTGCACGCCGTTCTTCTGCGCGCCGTTCTCCTTTCCTACTGCTGAACAACACAGGGAACATCTCAATAACTTCACTTTCAAACTCTTATGGAAGTTCTAGCAAAGCCATGACCGCAGCACTTGCGATAAATGCTAAGCTAAATTGCTAACGCGCCTCTGTGCGTGAAGCAGGAATGCTAAGCACAGCGCTAACATCAGCCCATCTTTCTGTTAATCACCTTCAGGAGACACAGATTTTTTATTTCCTCTTAACAAACTGCTGCTTTTTCTCCTCTGCAACATCCACTGCTCTGAGGAACACCATCACATACAATACACAGTTACACACACACACACACACACACACACACACACATACACACACACACACACACACACATCACCACAGATGCAGATAGTTTTAGTTGATGGAGTTGCTGATGATGGTGTGAGTGTGAGCAGTGAGAGAACATTCACCTGGGTTAACACTGCCGTTAGCCGCCTCTCCATCTGCAGTAACCTTCAGGAAGATCTGAGAGAGGAGAAGACGTCTCACTTCATGTCTAACATCGTCTGAATAACACCACGGTCCTAACTAAACTTGATACGCACCTCCTCCAGCGATGTGTCTGTGATGCCGAAGCTGCTCAGGCCGATGTCTCCGAGCGTCTCCTCCAGCTCTCGGAACAGGCTGGCGTAGGAGCGGTGTTTAAACCCTTTATTAGGCAGAAGGTAAGTCAGCTCCTGTCCGATCACCTCAATCAGCCTCGCCTCAGGAACGTGATGGTGGATGAGACTGGTGATGTTCTCCACATCACCTGAAGAGGAAAATGGGATCGATCACTACTCAGAAGAACGATATATTAGTTAAACAACACTACCGTCGCTAACATATGCAATGAAAATGATACAGTAAAAAACTAGGAGAAAACTAGCATGCTAACCGTCTAGACTCCGGTCGATCTGCTGTGTCTGACTCTCCTCTTTATACCTGGTGCAGGTGGAACACATACAGGAACATTCAGACGCACAGTCACACTGCAAAAAAAACACCAAAAAATACCCTGTTTACCTTTCATGTCCAAGAAACATTCAACCTGCCTGGATCCAGGAAAATACCCCACTGATTTACCCCACTAATATACCCCACTAATTTACCCCAGTAAAATACCCCACTGATTTACCCCACTAATATACCCCACTAATTTACCCCAGTAAAATACCCCACTAATTTACCCCAGTAAAATACCCCACTGATTTACCCCAGGAAAATACCCCACTGATTTACCCCACTAATATACCCCACTAATTTACCCCAGTAAAATACCCCACTAATTTACCCCAGTAAAATACCCCACTGATTTACCCCACTAATATACCCCACTAATTTACCCCAGTAAAATACCCCACTAATTTACCCCAGTAAAATACCCCACTAATTTACCCCAGTAATATACCCCACTAATTTACCCCACTAATATACCCCAGTAAAATACCCCACTAATTTACCCCAGTAATATACCCCACTAATTTACCCCACTAATATACCCCAGTAAAATACCCCACTAATTTACCCCAGTAATATACCCCACTAATTTACCCCAGTAAAATACCCCACTAATTTACCCCAGTAATATACCCCACTAATTTACCCCAGTAATATACCCCAGTAATATACCCCACTAATTTACCCCAGTAATATACTCCACTAATTTACCCCAGTAATATACCCCACTAATTTACCCCAGTAATATACTCCACTAATTTACCCCAGTAATATACTCCACTAATTTACCCCAGTAAAATACCCCACTAATTTACCCCAGTAATATACCCCACTAATTTACCCCAGTAATATACTCCACTAATTTACCCCAGTAATATACTCCACTAATTTACCCCAGTAAAATACCCCACTAATTTACCCCAGTAATATACCCCACTAATTTACCCCAGTAATATACTCCACTAATTTACCCCAGTAAAATACCCCACTAATTTACCCCAGTAATATACCCCACTAATTTACCCCAGTAATATACCCACTAATTTACCCCAGTAAAATACCCCACTAATTTACCCCAGTAATATACTCCACTAATTTACCCCAGTAATATACCCCACTAATTTACCCCAGTAAAATACCCCACTAATTTACCCCAGTAATATACTCCACTAATTTACCCCAGTAAAATACCCCACTAATTTACCCCAGTAATATACTCCACTAATTTACCCCAGTAATATACCCCACTAATTTACCCCAGTAATATACCCCACTAATTTACCCCAGTAAAATACCCCACTAATTTACCCCAGTAATATACCCCACTAATTTACCCCAGTAATATACCCCACTAATTTACCCCAGTAATATACCCCACTAATTTACCCAGTAATATACCCCAGTAATATACCCACTAATTTACCCCAGTAATATACCCACTAATTTACCCCAGTAATATACCCATAATATACCCCACTAATTTACCCCAGTAATACCCACTAATATACCCCACTAATTTACCCCAGTAATTTACCCAGTATTTACCCAATGAATATACCCCACTAATTTACCCCAGTAATATACCCCACTAATTTACCCCAGTAATATACCCCAGTAAAATACCCCACTAATTTACCCCAGTAATATACCCCACTAATTTATCCCAGTAATATACCCCAGTAATATACCCCCCTAATTTACCCCAGTAATATACCCCAGTAAAATACCCCAGTAAAATACACCACTAATTTACCCCAGTAATATACCCCAGTAATATACCCCACTAATTTACCCCAGTAATATACCCCAGTAATATACCCCACTAATTTACCCCAGTAATATACTCCACTAATTTACCCCAGTAATATACCCCACTAATTTTCCCCAGTAATATACCCCAGTAATATACCCCACTAATTTACCCCAGTAAAATACCCCACTAATTTACCCCAGTAATATACCCCACTAATTTACCCCAGTAATATACCCCAGTAATATACCCCAGTAATATACCCCACTAATTTACCCCAGTAATTTACCCAATGAATATACCCCACTAATTTACCCCAGTAATATACCCCACTAATTTACCCCAGTAATATACCCCAGTAATATACCCCACTAATTTACCCCAGTAATATACCCCACTAATTTACCCCAGTAATATACCCACTAATTTACCCAGTAATATACCCCAGTAATATACCCCACTAATTTACCCCAGTAATATACCCCAGTAATATACCCCACTAATTTACCCATTAATATACCCAGTAATATACCCCACTAATTTACCCCAGTAATATACCCCACTAATTTACCCCAGTAATATACCCCACTAATTTAACCCAGTAATATACCTCACTAATTTACCCCAGTAATATACCCCAGTAATATACCCCACTAATTTACCCCAGTAATATACCCCACTAATTTACCCCAGTAATATACCCCACTAATTTACCACAGTAATATACCCCAGTAATATACCCCACTAATTTACCCCAGTAATATACCCCACTAATTTAACCCAGTAATATACCCCACTAATTTACCCCAGTAATATACCCCAGTAATATACCCCACTAATTTACCCCAGTAATATACCCCACTAATTTACCCCAGTAATATACCCCACTAATTTACCCCAGTAATATACCCCACTAATTTACCCCAGTAATATACCCCACTAATTTACCCCAGTAATTTACCCAATGAATATACCCCACTAATTTACCCCAGTAATATACCCCACTAATTTACCCCAGTAATATACCCCAGTAAAATACCCCAGTAAAATACCCCACTAATTTACCCCAGTAATATACCCCAGTAATATACCCCACTAATTTACCCCAGTAATATACCCCAGTAAAATACCCCAGTAATATACCCCAGTAATATACCCCAGTAAAATACCCCAGTAATTTACCCAATGAATATACCCCACTAATTTACCCCAGTAATATACCCCACTAATTTACCCCAGTAATATACCCCAGTAAAATACCCCAGTAATATACCCCACTAATTTACCCCAGTAATATACCCCAGTAATATACCCCACTATTTTACCCCAGTAATATACCCCAGTAATATACCCCACTATTTTACCCCAGTAATATACCCCAGTAATATACCCCACTATTTTACCCCAGTAATATACCCCAGTAATATACCCCACTATTTTACCCCAGTAATATACAACAGGAATATACCTAATATAATTTGCATATCAGGTGTGACATCACAATAATGTAAGGTGATTCGTAGCCCCACCTCCCTGAATCAGTTTTATGGGAAAGTGCTGAGACTTTACAGACTTTATTTCAGGTGTAACTGCTGCTTCACCTCTTTTTTGCGGACGTCTTTGATGCGGCGGACGAGTGTGAGGTAAAATCCAACACCGAAGCAGTTCTTCAGGAAGAGAGGAGAACCACAGCAGTGGAGGTGACCTTTTGAAATAATTGCCACTCGATCACTGAGAAGATCAGCTTCATCCATGTGGTGGGTGGAGAGAATGACCGTCCGGCCTGAGAGAGAGAGAGAGAGAGAGAGAGAGAGAGAGAGAGAGAGAGAGAGAGAGAGAGAGAGAGAGGTGTTGATTTTCTCTAACAGGAGTGGTGTATAAAGTTTAATTTTCTATACTGTTCTACAGTAAGGTGGTGTAGTTTCACCTGTGCGGAACTTAAGAAGTAAATCCCAGATAGAGCGTCTGGAGTAGGGGTCAACTCCTGAAGTGGGCTCATCCAAAATCACCACCTTAGAACCTCCAACAAATGCCATGGCAACCGACAGCTTCCTCTGCATCCCACCTACACACAGTGCATAAACATAATGAGGGGAAACCCAAAAAGAACCCACTAGAACCTCAGAAGAAACACAGGAGAAAATCAACAGGAACTCAGAAGGAACTCAGGAGCAACTTACAAGGAACTTAGGAAAAACTAAGGAGGCACCCAGGAGGAACCTAAGAGGAACTCAGGGAGAACTCTGACAGTGCAGGTCTGATCTCAGCAAGTTTACTGGGTATAATTATCATAAATCATCAGTCGGACTGAGAGATAAAAACAGACCAGAGAGATTTTGAGCTTCATCGTATCGTTTGTGTGGTAAATCCAGATCCTGCAGCATGTTCTCCAATTCCTGTTCAGCTTCTTTACGTTCTCGGCCCTTTAGTAGTGAGTAGAAGAGGATGTGTTCCTCCACCGTCAGGCTGAAAAAGGTGAAGCACAGAATCAGAAAGGAACCCATAATGTTCTCCTCCACACAAACCATGGTAGATGTTCTACTGACTGCTGAGTTTTTTTATGACTTGTTTTTATATGTGTGTGTATGTGTGTGTGTGTGTGTGTGTGTGTATGTGTGTGTGTATGTGTGTGCGTGTGTGTGCGTGTGTGTGCGTGTGTGTGTGCGTGTGAGTGTTGTGCGTGTGCGTGCGTGTGCGTGTGTGTATGTATGCGTGCGTGTGTGTTGTGTGTGTGTGTGTGTGTGTGTGTGTGTGTGTGTGTGTGTGTATGGTTGTGTATGCTCACTGATTAAACAGGATGTTGTACTGAGGACACACGCCCAGTGACTGTCTGATCTCATCCATGTCTGATCGAATGTCCTTCCCGCTGATGAAGGCCGTCCCAGATGTGGGAGGAAGCAGACCAGTCAGTATGGAGCTGACAGAGGAGAAGAGAGGAGATGCTCAGTGTTCCTCATTATTTAAAATGTTTAATGTGTTTAATGTGTTTAATGTGTCAGAGTGGAGCTTCTAAAGCTTCTTCACTGATGTTACGTTACTCCTCGTCTGAGGGTCTGAGTGCAGTTAAAGAAGGGAAGAAAAGTGAAGGAGGAAGGATGAAACCCAGAGGAGAGAAAAGAGAAGAAGATACATACAGTGTGGTGGTCTTTCCTGCTCCGTTGTGCCCCAGAAATGAGGTGATCTGTCCTTCATAGAAGTTTAGACTGAGAGCATTGACAGCTGGACGTGAACTTCCAGGATAAACCTTCACAAGCTCCTTCACACACACGCCAACCTCCAACCCCTCAGGCTCTGCCTCGAACAACGGGTTTCCTATAAACACACACACACACACACACACACACACACACACACACACACACACACACACACACACACACACACACACACACATACGTGATGTGTTTAATGAAACATGCCATCATCATCTTTTTCTTGCCCTTTTCCTTACCCGTTCCTTCATCCGTTCCTTCACCTGCTCCTCACTTGTTCCCTCACCTGTGTGCTCTGCCTGTCTCTCCTCCTCATGGGGATTCAGAACTTCCTCTTCCCTCTTCTCTCTTCTCTCTCTCTCCATCCTCTCCCTCTTCTCCTGATGTTTACACGTCCTAACGGAGGAGCTGCTATTCTGCACTGGGGGCTCAGTGGTGGTCTCAGCAGGATGAACCTCCTCCTTTTTCATCTCCTGGTTTTCTATCGGAGGTTTTTCAGGAGCTGCAGGAGGAAACAGAGACCTGTCTAAATACATGAAAAACTCGTGGCCGCAGGTTACTGGGGCAGGGGGCAGGTGGCAGGGGGCAGGTGGCAGGGGGCAGGTGGCATGTCGTGAGTGTCACCTGCAAACAGCTCACATGCCTGAAGGGGGCAGTAGAGGTACACTATATGGACAGAAGTATTGGGACACCTGACCTTTTCTGCCATATGTGGTTCTTTTCCAAACTCTTACCACAGAAGCTAGAGGCACACAATTTTATCAGACGACTTTGGATGTGGTATAATAAAATATTGTGTTCACTTGAACTTGGAATCACACCAGTATGTGAGTTACCTAATGAATGTTCTCTGTTGAAGAAAGTGAGGAAAAGGATAAAAAGTGGAAAGAAAAAAGTCAAAGAGAGAGATGCAGATCTGAGTGTGTGTGTGTGTGTGTGTGTGTGTGTGTGTGTGTGTGTGTGTGTGTGTGTGTGTGTGTTTAAACACATAAAAGTGAACGGAAATGTGAATTAGTGATCGTGGCAGAATGAAGCTTGTTTGCTGTTGGTAAACCTGTTACCCGTCTCTTCTGCCTTTCACCCGAAACCAGCGAACGCTCCACAGTTAGCGTTACTTTTAAGACACATTAGCCTGCTGGTTGATCGTACAGTTGCACAAAGAATAAAACAGTGTTATGTTCAACTTTTCTCCAGACACAGCTCTGATTGGCTGTTGATTGTTGCAGCTCATCTCTACACACAAGAAAGTGAAGGTGTTGCAGTACCTGTATCACCCTGATTAGTGTGGGGGCGCTGTGCTGTCTTCCAGTAGGACGTCTGGAGGGGAAAATAAAAAGATTTTCCGATTCCGTACTGACCTGAACACAACAACACACAACACAACTTATTTACTCAATGTGTGTGTGTCTCTGTGTGTGTGTGTGTGTGTGTGTGTGTGTGTGTGTGTGTGTGTGTGTGCAAATATTTGAGAGAAATGTCTTTAATATGATCAAAATAATGTTGTCACTTTTTGCCTTGATGAATATTTAATAGTAGGTGGAGTCAATGCAAATCAGCTGCAGTTACTTTAGGAACAGACTGTAAATAAAGCCCACTGAAGGGCAGGTACTGAAGTTACAGACACACACAGTCTAGACAGTAGACTGTCTCCAGTCAGGATCTCATTAACATCAGTGGAGATCAGTGTGTGGTATCTCCTGACCTGGGAAAACATTATCGAGGTACCAGGCTAACACGCCGTAAAAAAACGAGTCGAACAGCATCATGCAGATGGAGTTGAGGAAGGAGAATTCATCGCCCTCTAGTGGACTGGTGCTGATGTTGTCCCACTGAAGCCCCAGGCCCTGCTCCTCATAGCGGGATAAATACTCCGTCCCAAAACCAAACGCCACTGGAGACAACAAACTCTGTAACACACACACATTACAAAAATAACACACTGATAAACACAACACACACAAATAAAACACACTGATGTACCAACAAAAACTACAAAACTGAAAAGTAGCCTAGTGAACTGGATTATCTACATTACACAGTGTGTGTGTGTGTGTGTGTGTGTGTGTGTGTGTGTGTGTGTGTGTGTGTGTGTAAACTGACGACAGCGAGTTTGATGTTGGAGGTGAGTCTGTCCTGCCAGGCGAAACACAGGATGTGGGGCAGGTAGAGGGTGAAGTAAACGATGCCGCTGCAGGCTGCTGCTAAATTAGCCTTGTTGAAGAACACACTCATCAGAAAACACTGCATAATTGTGGCTGTGGTGAAGGTCAACAGGAAGAAGAAGAGGATCATGGGATTGCTGTAGTTCAGTACGTTTCCAGTCTGGAGAGAAATCACAAAACATATTGATGTTTTTAATCCTGTTTCCTGCACTGATACGTTTAAACCACTTTTAAAGTTTGAGGAATGTGTTGGAAACATCATCAGAGTTCTATCAGAGTGTTTTTTCTTCTCACCATTAT
>JBCEWE010000259.1:84693-94693 GCA_039877035.1 Silurus lanzhouensis
TATTTGTTAGATTTTTTCTCTCTTTAAATCAGTGTGAGAGGATCTGATATTAATGAATGATACTGTGACATCACTCCACACTCCACCTGCTGATTAGCAAACAGAGATGATGGTGAAACTGATTATGGTGATGATGAAGATTTGAATCATATTTTATCTGTATATATTTATTATAAAGCAATGATCACATTATTCACAGGTTTTTTTCCTACTTTCTGTCTCTTCCTCAGCGTCCAGTTTTTCCAAAGCAGGAGACGGATCTGACTGTGATTGCTCATTTCTGCCCTGAATAACCCCGAGAGGGGGTCACTGTGGGGGGGTAACACACATACACACACACACACACACACACACACACACAGAGCTGAAGAGAAACGAGTGAGAAGTAATAAGTGTAATATAACTGAATTCTCCTGAGTGTTTGGTTGATGTGTAGGATGTTGTGTAGTTGTGTAGCTTACCTCAGTGCAGGAGGAGTGGACGATCTTTATCTGTGTGTAAATAATAAGCAGTTTGGAGAGCAGTGTGTGTGAAGTGGAGCAGCTCTGAGTGGAGCATGTGAACCCTAATCTCATTAACTGTAATCCGCTTTAATCTGCAGGTACACACAAGATTTAGAGAAAACACACACACACACACACACACACACACACACACACACACAATTACGTTTATTCAAATGAAGATTGAATCTGAAGTCAGAGAGAAACGGCTTTCACTCAAACACTGCTTTCTCATCACCTCTATTCTTGAGCTCTTGTGTTCCAAATACCAGCACCAGAGATTTATGTGCACTTTGTAGTTCACTAACACACACGAACACACACTAACACAATAAAGACACACAGAGCAGTAGGATGTATAAAAGATTCTGTATTATGGTCAGTGGAGTGTGTTACAAACACATTACACACACACACACACACACACACACACACACACACACACACGAATCATCACAAGAATAAAATGATGTACAATTTTGCCAATACATACATTGTATATTACGCACACACACACACACACACACACGAATCATCACAAGAATAAAATGATGTACAATTTTGCCAATACATACATTGTATATTACACACACACACACACACACACACAGGCTTATTTAAGTGCATCATCAGGGTAAAATCTGCACCAAATATTATTACACATTTACTTCATCTGTACAAACACTTTTACTGTACACACACTTTATTTCAAGCAAACTGCATGTAAAAAACATTTCCAGTTAAGACTTTTCATATTAATATTTTTTTTAAATAATAGACAGCGGGTGTGTATCGTGTTCACACACACACTCACTGTTAATCAGAGCATCAATAATGCGCTCCTCTGTGTGTGAAACGTCCAGTCTGTGTGTGTGTGACATTCAGTCTATGTGTGTGAAACGTCATCTGTGTCTCTGTGTGTGTGACATTCAGTCTGTGTGTGTGCGAAATGTCCAGTCTGTGTGTGTGTGTGACATCCAGTCTATGTGTGTGTGTGTGAAACGTCCAGTCTGTGTGTGTGCGAAATGTCCAGTCTGTGTGTGTGTGTGAAATGTCCAGTCTGTGTGTGTGTGTGTGTGTGTGAAACATCCAGTCTGTGTGTGTGTGTGAAATGTCCAGTATGTGAGTGTGTGTGTAAAACGTCCAGTATGTGTGTGTGTGTGTGTGTGAAACGTCCAGTCTGTGTGTGTGTGAAATGTCCAGTATGTGTGTGAGATGTCCAGTCTGTGAGTGTGACGTTCAGTCTGTGTGAGTGAGACGTCCAGTCTGTGAGTGAGACGTCTGGTGTGTATGTGTAAGAGAGACATCCAGTCTGTTAGTGATGTCCAGTGTGAACTCCAGTTAAAGCTAAAGTGGGTGTGGCCTAAACAGGAAAAGTCATTAGGGTCCCTGTTGTTATTTGTGTTGTTACCTTAGACTTGTTTATATCTACTGTATGAAACATTCCCTCATCATCAGTCTCATGGTGCTGCTCTGTAACAGTCCATAAATAAAAACAAAAACAATTCACTAAAGACAGAGTCTGAACAGGACGTTCATTTAGTGCTGAAGAACAAATAAACACTCATGTACACACACTTCATGTGTAACCCTCCACCACCCACACACACACACTGTTCTAATCTTTATTATTAAGTGCTATTGGTAGTGGGTGTGGCCAGGCTTGAGCATCAGCTCAAGAAAAAACAAAAGAGAAGAAAGAAGAGAGCGATTTTCCCACAGGATTTTCACAGACACTTGATCAGGGCTCATGAGAATAAAAAATGAGGTTAAAAATGAAAAATAGATTGAAATTAGTCTCAATAACAGCATTGTTTTGTGGTGTGAATGAAGGTGTGTAGCTCGAACAGATAAGAGAGAGAGAGTGTGTGTGTGTGTGTATGTGTGTGTGTGTGTATGTGTTTATACGAAGCGTGCCTCTCTGTGTGAGTGCTGGTTCTCTCTCACTCTCTGATACACAGATTTATTCTCACTAACATCGTCTGACTCTGACCCTGACTGCACTTCCTGTTTACTGTGTATGTCACTTCCTGTTGAGGGTGATGTGGGAGTGACAGACAGTGTAGCAGAGGTTGGACACACGTTTAGCGTGGCTAGCGGTGCAGCTATAGTGACAGACAGTGTAGTTACGGCGGTAGTCGTGGAAACGTTAGTGTTCTTTTCCGTGTCTGGTGTTTTAACGTGGACGTGTGGAGGCCTGTAGAACGTTCCGGGTGGCGGCTGAAGAGTCCTCGTTGCTCGGAATGCGATCGGTACTTCTTTGTCGCTCGTGCTGCTGTCTCGCCTCAAAGTCCGAAATGAGCGCATGGTCACGGTGCTCTGAGATAATACTCCACTTGTTTTAGATGCGTCCGATTTGACTGCGTCTGCTTTGGTCGTTTCTGTTTTGGCTCCGCCCACTGCCCCTGAGGGAGGGAGGTTAGCGACGATCATGGCAGTGCGAGGTGTGACATCATAATGGCGGTACTGTTTGTCCCAGGTGCGTCTGAGGGTGTGTGTGTGGACAAAGGGGCTGCGGTTGGAGCGGGTCTCTGTTTTCTCCGCCTCCGGATTCTCTGCAATGGCCCCGCCCAAGCTCTCTCGCTCAACAATGCTGCGTTCGCCAAGTAGTCGATCCACAGGTAAACTGACAGGGCGGGACAGGTAGTGGGTTCGTGAGGGGCGGAGCTTCACTGCTGGAATATTTACATTTGTACTGAGGCGACTGCCAGCTAAAGACGATCCAACATCATTAACACCATCTGTACTGTCAGCTACACACACACACACACACACACACACACACACACACACACACACACACACACACACACAAAGAAAGAAAAACAACATTAAAGTTAATATTATAAACTCAATATAACCTATAAAGCATATTATGTAGTGATTACTAAATACCCAGTGTGTGTGTGTGTGTGTGTGTGTGTGTGTGTGTGTGTGTGAGAGAGAAAGTGTACTCCTCCTGACCGGCTGTGTCGTCTTTCCTCTCCTGTCCACTCGCCAAGTGCACTTCCTTCACTTCATCCACTGAGTGTGATGTGGGAAGAACAGACGAGTATCTCTTATGGGCTTTAGAGCTCTGATCAAACACACACACACTTTATTGTTAAACATTAATGCTCACATTCATTATCTCACAGCTTCATGTGTTCATGTCCCCCAAAAAGAAATACATTTATATTATTATACAAATATTTTATATTGATCATTAATAATGAATGAATTAAATCAAAGATTAAATCTGTCTGTCTGCACCCCTGCATGTCTGTCTGCCCGCCTGCCTGTCTGTCTGCCCACCTGCCTGCCTGTCTGCCCACCTGCCTGTCTGTTTGTAACCTTGGCTCCACATGGTAAGTGTGTGTGCAGTGTGATGTGTGTTAGAGACCTGTATTGAGGTCATGTTGAGATCTCTCACCTCTTTGATGTCCAGGAGAGACTGTGAGTAGTGGCTGAGTGGACGGTTGATGGAGGAGGCAGGGCTTAACTGGACATCAAAAATCTTTAGATGATGTTGGATGAGCAGCTGCACCATCAGGGCTTGGTAGGGGTAATCAACGAGAGAGGACAGGGACACGTCTGAATCCAATCTCCTGGGTTTAATCAGCGTCGGCCCGAAGATGATACCCAGATTCCTCGCATCCATTTTATTCTCTTCCGCATGTGTCGATACTCTGAAAGGCCCGAAACACAGGGACGCATCAATCAATTGTAGGGGTCTTAGCTGGGCAGGTGTGTGATGAAGGAGTGTAGGGGTGTTACCTGGGCAGGTGTGTGATGAAGGAGTGTAGGGGTGTTACCTGGGCAGGTGTGTGATGAAGGAGTGTAGGGGTGTTACCTGGGCAGGTGTGTGATGAAGGAGTGTAGGGGTGTTACCTGGGCAGGTGTGTGATGAAGAAGTGTAGGGGTGTTACCTGGGCAGGTGTGTGATGAAGGAGTGTAGGGGTCTTACCTGGGCAGGTGTGTGATGAAGGAGTGTAGGGGTGTTACCTGTGCAGGTGTGTGATGAAGGAGTGTAGGGGTGTTACCTGGGCAGGTGTGTGATGGAGTGTAGGGGTGTTACCTGGGCAGGTGTGTGATGAAGGAGTGTAGGGGTGTTACCTGGGCAGGTGTGTGATGAAGGAGTGTAGGGGTGTTACCTGGGCAGGTGTGTGATGAAGGAGTGTAGGGGTGTTACCTGTGCAGGTGTGTGATGAAGGAGTGTAGGGGTGTTACCTGGGCAGGTGTGTGATGAAGGAGTGTAGGGGTGTTACCTGTGCAGGTGTGTGATGGAGTGTAGGGGTGTTACCTGTGCAGGTGTGTGATGAAGGAGTGTAGGGGTGTTACCTGGGCAGGTGTGTGATGAAGGAGTGTAGGGGTGTTACCTGTGCAGGTGTGTGATGGAGTGTAGGGGTGTTACCTGGGCAGGTGTGTGATGAAGGAGTGTAGGGGTGTTACCTGGGCAGGTGTGTGATGAAGGAGTGTAGGGGTGTTACCTGGGCAGGTGTGTGATGAAGGAGTGTAGGGGTCTTACCTGGGCAGGTGTGTGATGGAGTGTAGGGGTGTTAACTGTGCAGGTGTGTGATGAAGGAGTGTAGGGGTGTTACCTGTGCAGGTGTGTGATGAAGGCGTGTAGGGGTGTGATGGAGTGTAGGGGTGTTACCTGTGCAGGTGTGTGATGAGGAAGTGCAGGGTTTTGTAGTGTGCAGGAGGAAGGTGTCTCAGTAGGTCTCGTATTTTGAGGATGACTCGGTTGAGCTCGATGCTGAGGTGAGGTGAGTGTGTATCGTCTGCTTTAAGGCTATGAGCTTCCTTAGCCAGACCAATAATCTCATTATAATACCTGTACAGGATCAACGGCTCAGGTAGCTACACACACACACACACACACACACACACACACACACACACAATGTTTTACTGGTAATGCTGTAATAAACTGTCCTATAGCCTATAGCTGAGAGCAGTAAGGTGTATTCTGATTGGATAAGAGCAGTATAATATGTTCTGAGTTTAACTAACTATTAAGTAAATGTATTCACGTGTGTGTGTGTGTGTGTGTGTGTTTACCTGTCTCAGGTACAGTTTAAGCACATTGCTGATGTCATGTGGGTATAGGTCTGACAGCTCCACCAGGTCTTTTCCGTTTTCGAATGCCTGACAGAGTTTCTCCACTCGAGATTTTGCTCCATTTAAACGATAAATTCCCTAAAACACAACACAAAATGGCATGAACTGTACACCACAGCTCTACTGTACAGCTGCTAGCTGACAGGATGATTAGCAGCTAGTGTATGGGATTGGCGGAGAAGCGTGGCGACCGAGTGTACCTTGATGTTTAGGGCACGACTCTCGATCTCTGAAGTGCACTTCTTAATGATGAAGGGAATTCCATCTGTGCTGTTTTTAGCCGCCTGAGAAAAATCAATACCGAATAAATGCAGCCTGCCCTGGAGCTTCTTATGACCACACTGAATCGCCAACGTCTCCAGACACTTCTTATGACATGTTAAAGAACACTACACACACACACACACACACACACACACACACAATTTATAACAAATACCTTTTTGTTAACTATGTATAAACACACTTAGTAAACAATATAGAATTGATAACATTGGTATTTAAAAAAAATCTGTATGGTGATGAAGACAGTGATGATGAAAGTGATGATGAAGACAGTGATGATGAAGATAGTGATGATGATAGTGATGATAAGTGACAGTACCTCCTCACACTCGGCTCCATGGAACACCACCAGACTGTCACACTCCCTGCATTTGGATGGAGCACGCAGCTTCCTCAGCTTGTGTGTAAGAGCTGCTTTGGACATCTGAGTGTTTCTAAAAGGGCCGGGAGAATTTGCCATCTCTGTCACCATCTCACCCAGACCTGACACACACACACACACACACACACACACACACACACACACACACAATTATAGTCATTTAAAGGGCACACGGCACTGTGAGAAAGTTCTGTGTCTGTGTGTATGTGTGTGTGTGTAAATAAGTCACTTTCATTCAGTTACAAGTGGAAAAATTTACAGGCAAAAACACGTGTATAACACACCCACTGACAAACACACACCCACAAACACACCCACAAAAAACACGTGTATAACACACCCACTGACAAACACACACCCACAAACACACCCACAAAAAACACGTGTATAACACACCCACTGACAAACACACACCCACAAACACACCCACAAAAAACACGTGTATAACACACCCACTGACAAACACACACCCACAAACACACCCACAAAAAACACGTGTATAACACACCCACTGACAAACACACACCCACAAACACACCCACAAAAAACACATGTATAACACACCCACTGACAAACACACACCCACAAACACACCCACAAAGAACACGTGTATAACACACCCACTGACAAACACACACCCACAAACACACCCACAAAAAACACGTGTATAACACACCCACTGACAAACACACACCCACAAACACACCCACAAAAAACACGTGTATAACACACCCACTGACAAACACACACCCACAAACACACCCACAAAGAACACGTGTATAACACACCCACTGACAAACACACACCCACAAACAACACGTGTATAACACACCCACTGACAAGCACACACCCACAAACACACACACAAAAAACACGTGTATAACACACCCACTGACAATCATGCACACAAGCACACACACCGTTGTCTGAGGGTGAAGGAGGTTCTCTTTCATCTAAATCATCAGCAGATGACATGGTGCCTGTGGATGGAGTTCTGGGAAGTCTGCGTTTAAAGTCTCCTACACACACACACACACACACACACACACACACACACACACACACACACAGACACACACACACAGACAGTTTACTGATAATTGTTTAATAAAGTATTTGCAGTAATTACCAGCACAGAAATAATACAGTAATAAAATGAAAGAACAATAAAAGGAGAAAACAATGATGACACAGAAATAATACTGCATTGTAGTGTGATGAAATGTAACAGTAACAGCCTCAGAATCCAGGCTTCGTTGTTGTTTAAACACAGTGACAGTGTGTGGACGTTATGGTGTGATGATGTACCTGGACTGGCAGTGGGAGAATCCACAGACCGAGATTCACTGCTTCCTCCAGCACTTTCTGAATCACTGCACATTCCTCCCTTCAGAGCTACACACACACACACACACACACACACACACATATATATATATATATATATATATATATATATATATATATATATATATATATATATATATATATATATATATAAAACTTAAATATAATTGTAGTATTTAAAAAAACACAGGAACACAGGTCTGTGTGTGTGTGTGTGTGTGTGTGTGTGTTACCGTGCATGTCAGCTGTGTTGGTGTTAGATAGTGGTTCGTCCATTTTGCTGACGCATTTATGAACAGGACTGTTCACTTCATCAGCAGAGAGCTGAGACAAATTCCCCTGAGACGAGTGTGTGCTCGGTGATCTCTTATGATAGGGCATGCTTTAGACAACACACACACACACACACACACACACACACACACACACACACACACACACACACACACACACACACACACACACACACAAGATTAAGTCCATGGGAGCAGATAAAGTATGTGTGTGTGTGTGTGTGTGTGTGTGTGTGTGTGTGTGTGTGTGTGTGTGTGTGTGAATTTTAAGAAACATTTTCTAGAGATAAAAGAGAAACAACACTTCACACTAACACAACACAAAAATAAATCTACACTGCTGTCTGGATGCAAGAGTGTGTGTGTTTGACTGTGTGTGTGTGTGTGTGTGTGTGTGTGTGTGTGTGTGTGAGCATGTGTGCAGACAGAGTCAAAACCCAAATGGCCTGGTTTTTGCAGAAGTGTGTGTGTGCGCACACATGAGCGTAATAAAGTGCAATCTGAATCAGTCATGTGGTTTTCCTCACTTCCTGAGGAACACACACACACACACACCGAACACGGCAGACACAAAGACTCATATAGGCAAAAGACATGTGTAACATGCATGCTATAAACAGAAGACCCAGTCTCACCCTGTCCTGGACGGTCCTGCATGGCCATGAGACAGCGCCTCGAGCCAAACTCTCTCTTTAGGTAAACTGTGTACAAACTCAGAGTAACACTGTCCCGGTTCATACTGCTTCACCTGATCACACAGTGTCTGGTACTGTACCGGAACTGATACCAGCTGATTGTGTAGCATCTGGAACCAGTTCACTGTTACCTACACACACACACACACACACACACACACACACACACACACACACACACACACACACACACACACACACACACACACACACACACACAGTGACGTGTGAGACTCTAGTCCCTCTAAAAAATGAAGGCTCATTAAAGTTTAATTGGATCTTTTAGAGATACCAGGATTTCAGATCAACAACTTACTTCTTAACTCCAAACACAGACAGACAGACAGACAGACAGACAGACAGACAGACAGACAGACAGAGAATCAGCACACAAGCAATTAGAAAGCAGACAGAATCAGAAAGAAAGAGAAACAGTAAGATAGACAATGAAACAGAGAATTAAAGAGATAGAGAGACAGAGGGACAAGCAGAGAGACAGATAAAGAGACAGACAAAAAGAATCAGATCGACGGTGAGACAGAGAGAGAAACAAACAGTGACAGACCCTGAGACAGAGAGACAGTAAGACAGACAGAAAGGCAAACAGACAGACCCTGAGACAGACAGAGAGACACTGAGACAAACAGATACAGACCCTGAGACAGAGAGACAGTGAGACAGACAGAGAGAGGCTGAGGCAGACAGAGACACTGAGACAAACAGATACAGTGAGACAGACAGAGAGACAAACAGAGAGAGCCTGAGGCAGACAGGGAGACAGTCAGAGAGACAGAAAAAGAGAGACTCACAGCTTTGAGGGTGAGGTCACACTGGAAGATGAGCTCTCGGAGCTGAGTCAGGATTTCACTCTTTGTTTTAGCCAGATTTACTTTTTTGGCTTCAGAATCTGCAAAACACACTCTGTAGTGTTCCTGAGCCTCTTCAGCCTGATGGAGAGAACACACACACACACACACACACACACACACACACACACACACACACACACACACACACACACACACACACCCCAGCATAAGTTATTTAGAGTCACATACAGCGGTACAGTATCAAATAATACACAACAATGTAGATCAGCTGTGCCTTCTGCAGTGCCTCTTCCTCCATCTTCCTCTTCCTCTCCTGCGTTCTTCCTCCAGTGTGTGTTTGCTCGTCTCCTGTTCGGCCGTGAGAGCTGCGAGTCTTCTCAAGCTCTTCCTTGCGCTGGGTCTGAAGAAGTCGAGCTTTACGCAGCGCACTCTCTGCTTCACTCTGTAAACACACACACACACACACACACACACACACACACACATCACTGCTGGTGTGATCCAAAAGAAAAGACGTTATAAAACATTATTTATGGGAATTATTATTTACAGGACATCTCAA
>JBCEWE010000259.1:99693-102193 GCA_039877035.1 Silurus lanzhouensis
CACACACACACACACACTAACACACACACACACACACCACACACACACACAAACATCAACACAATCATACATGATGTTATAAACAAGCTACAATGCTGAGAACTCAAGGTGAACAGGGTGAGAACTCATTAAATTACTGTGTGTGTGTGTGTGTGTGTGTGTGTGTGTCTGTGTGTGTGTGTGTGTGTGTGAGAGAGAGAGAGAGAGAGAGAGAGAGAGAGAGAGAGAGAGAGAGAGCTATTGTATAGATAACAAGTGAACAGTTTTATTTATAACACATATCTGGAGGTTACATGACCTTAGTGTCTTCATTCCTTTGCCTAAGTTTAACGGTTTGAATTAATGTAAAGTGCTAATCACATGCTAATCGCTAGTTAACTCATTCGCGAAGAGGCTAACACAGAGCAGCGCTGAGAGTGTGCCATGATTTACACAAATCCTCACAAAAATCGTTTACAGTTACTAATCTAATAATAACACACATAGTCCTCATTAAGGCGATCTGATTGGCTGCTCACAGAAACTTTACACAAATCAAAACTGAGTTAAAAGAACAGAGAAACAAAAACCAAAACATGACCTGATACCTAACTATCACAAACAAACACAAAAAACAGACCTAGAATTAAACATAGAACAAGAACCATAACCAAATCTAAACTGGAATCAGAACCAGAAAAAAGAAACAAAAGATACACCACAGAGTAAACTAGAACTAAAAAAACTGAATCAGAAACAGCAGAACATCAACTGGTGCACAAGCAGGATCCATAACTATAACATTAAACCAGAACATGAACCAGAACCAGGCATTGCATCAGGGCCTAGAACTAAAAGTAAAATTAGACGCAGAAACAGAAGTGATGAGCTCTGCTCTAGAAATCAAACACAGCTGCCAATAAACTATGAGTACTAGATAGTGTGCACTACAGAGGGTACTGCAGCTCATTCGCGCTCACCTGCACAATCATGTGGTGTGTTTATTCCTGAGCAGAGTGAAGGTAAACCCTACAACCTTCCTTTATACCGTTATAAAGAGTAAAGAGCAGTGAAACTCTCCAGTGTCTCCGCTACAGGAAATTATTCAGCAAGGATACACACACACACACACACAAAACACACTCAGCCAGAACCTCACACACGCTAAGGCTTCCTGTCTGAGAAACACACAGGAAACAAACACACACACACACACACACACACACACACACACACACACACACACACACAGTTTACACCAATGGTGTTCGTTTAATGATGCAAAGAGGACATGATATTAAAATCACTTTAATCACCGCTTTTTAACTGTTTATCATTACAACAGCCTTTAGATTAGCATTATGCCCTAATGTCTGTGTGTGAATGTGTGTGTTTTAACAAAAACACACTCAAGCTGAAAATCACTTTCTTTCTCCGAACACTACCATAACGCCCAACTGGTTGGGGGCATGGCTTAAAGTCTGAAGGTGGGGCTTACATGTCAGAAGTGACTCAGTTAAAAAAATCTTTACATTTAAATTAGATATTTATATACTTTCAATATGTAAACACAATTAGAAACATTTCTAATAACACGTAGAACAAAACTGTACAACATACTGCCAAATCACACTCACACACACACACACACACACACACACACACACACACACACACACACACACACACACACACATATTCAAATGTACAGAAGCCCTCTAGTCCAAAACAGGTCAATAACTAAAACACTAAAATATTCAAATAAATATAATATACAAATATAATCTTCTGCTCCAGAAATCATCATTTAAAAAGTGTTAACTTACCAAAAGGAACAAAGAAGACTTTAATCCGGAATTTGTTTTAAACGCTCACAGCTCAGAGAAATCTCAGTCCTCTATAAATTTAATAAATAAAGATAGAGGACACAAGGTCACATTCTTGACCTTGAATGTCACAGCGTCCGAAACCTCCACTCTTCCTGACTGCAGTCACTGATTATAAATAAAATGAAATTGAAATAAATAAACTGGCTAGTGTAGGAATCGAAAGCCCCGAAGTCACGATGTTTACACACACGCGCACACACACACACACACACACACACACACACACACACACACACACACACACACACACACACACACACACACACACACACGGAGGAATCAATCAATAAACCTCAACTTCAGCTTTTCCACTCTACACTTCCCCATGATGATCTGTTCACTCAGTCAGATGAAATACACACACACACACACACACACATTTCTGCTGTAAAATCTGACAGAATAAAGCAGTGTGTTCCTCAGGTTCCCTGAGCTTACAAGCGTAAGATTCCAAGTGTTAGATTCTGAGTGTAAGATTCCATCGCCCTGCAGTGGAACGTTGACTTCTTCCTCTTCTTTCTCTTCTTCTTCCTCAGGACATCCTGCAGACTCACAACAATGATCCTGCTCCCTACTCCTGCGCCCTTCACCTCCCAAATAAGGGAACCATGATACGCCCCCACAACACACAC
>JBCEWE010000259.1:107193-122193 GCA_039877035.1 Silurus lanzhouensis
TCGCTTCAGCTCCGCTGTGAGGTAAATCTATGCTAAGCTAACGGCTTCTCTTTCATCTCGGCGGCAGTCTCTTTGTATCGTAGATTATATTATAATAAAATGATTTCTGTCCCTCACCGAGCAGCGGCTCATCCACACCTGGTGCACAATCACCATGAGATCCATCAAATCATCTGCTAGAGATGTTCCTCCTCACACTCACCGCGGAACCGACAGCAGAACAAGGCTAATGCTAATGCTAACAGTTAGTGAAATGAAGAAACTTTTACACAGGCAGACCTTCAGTCACGTGACTCTCATAGCGCTTTCTGATTGGCCAAAAGTTAGTTACTGTAAATACAGGAAATACGTTTCTTCAGAAATATAACTTCATTTAACTGTTATTTACATTTATTTTGTAAATTATTTTTATAAATTTTAGAATAATGTTATAAAACCTGCATAAAATGTTACTGCTTTATTAAACACTACACTTATGTTTTAATTAGTTTCTACATTAAACACAAAATAAACAAGATCAATGCCCTATCTATCTATCTATCTATCTATCTATCTATCTATCTATCTATCTATGCATCCATCCATCTATCTATCTATCCATCCATCCATCCATCCATCCATCCATCTATCCATCCATCCATCCATCCATCCATCTATCTATCTATCTATGCATCCATCCATCTATCTATCTATCTATCTATCTATCTATCTATCTATCTATCTATCCATCCATCCATCCATCCATCCATCCATCCATCCATCCATCTATCTATCTATCTATCTATCTATCTATCTATCTATCTATGCATCCATCCATCTATCTATCTATCTGATGTTAGTACAGGTTTACACATGGTGATTTCTTTACTACACGAGTTATTAATGATGCTTTTGTGCTATAATGTAAGAATGTTATAACAAATTGAATATGTCTGCTTCTTTTCCCACTCCGCTGATGTAGGTTTCTGGACCTGGAGCTCAGTGATCATCACCTGGTCCACACTGAGGCCTTCTCACCGCGCCTGCGCTCTGTCGCCGTGTAGTGGCGAAACGCAGTTATTGCACATGATTTCAGCTCAGCCTCTGTGTTGTGAAATAAAAGTCTCGCGGAAGTGACTGATGTGGTTTCAGAAACTCAGCTCAAATTCACACCTTCTGCTCCATCAGAAAGATTACATTCAGTAGGTCGTAAATGTAAAGTGATTGAATATGCGGCTGTATAAAGGAAGTGCGTGTACAGGTTGAAGAAGAAGCTGTTACTGCTCTAACTTCTCACCTTCCTGATTGCAGATTAAAGATGGCGGTGGTGAGTAAGTACCTGACAGCCAGGAGCTCCTCCATCTCAGGGGCTTTAGCGTTAATCACCTTCTGTCTCCTCAAACACCGGCGACGGGCTTCACCATCCACTGCTGGGTGAGAAATCTGTTTTATTCCAATAGTGTTCCTGAGACTGTGGGAGAGAGCCAGGAGAGCAGTGTGTGTGTGTGTGTGTGTGTGTGTGTGTGTGTGTGTGTTCTGTCACTGCAGTAACGATCTCCTTCACTGCTCAGGTTCATCTGCTTTAGGATGAAAGTTGACACACAGCAGGACTGTGGAACAGATTCAGGAGGAAAATGAATGAATGAAATCTGATTTAATTTTCTCTCTGCAGGTGTAACAGGAAGTCAGAGCTCCATTCACACTCACCTGTGAGGCTCATGTCACACACACACACACACACACACACACACACACACACACACACACACACACACACACACACACACACACACTCAAAATGCTGCTTCTGGGGTTATACACACTTCTGTAGTTTAAATAAAATGATTTTCAGCAGGATGGCAGAAAGGACAAAGTTCTAGTGGATCAGCTCTTCATCTCTCACATCTACAAGATCCTGAAGATTCTGATGCCGAAGCTGCTGTGTAGAGAGGTGAAGCTCCTCCAAACAAATCTGACCAGATCATGTGTTATAAACAGTTCATTAATGAAGCTCTGTGTGTGTGTGTGTGTGTGTGTGTGTGTGTGTGTGTGTGTGTGTGTGTGTGTGTGTAGTCAGGGTATCTGGTGCTCATTGCTGCGATGCTTCTGACTCGGACCTACTGTGACGTCTGGATGATCCACAATGGCACCATGATTGAGAGGTGAGAGTTCAAACCTGTAATATCAAATCTGATCCGAATCTTTATTCATGAGTAACAACTGCTTCATTATCCATCACCTTCATCAAACCATTTTTATCATCAAAACAATTTCAGTGCAAAAAATGCAGTAAAATTCAAAATCTGAAGAAAATTTAGAAATAAGATTCAGTTTAATCTGAAATTCAATTAAATAAGTGTTTAATAAATGTGGTTTATTATCTGGTGACTTTTTACAGTTAATTAGATTCCATCAAATATTATAGTGTGTATTGTGTGTGTGTGTGTGTGTGTGTGTGTGTGTGTGTGTGTGTTTGCAGTGCAATCATTGGACGGTCATCAAAAGCGTTCAGATCTTGTTTATTTAACTTCATCACCGCTATGCCGCTTGTAAGTGTGCTATTTATTAATAAAATCAATAAAAGTATTAAGATGATTAACTGCTTATTAAGAAGTTATTTTTATTTTCTTAATGTAATAATTTAAATTAATTCCTGCTCTTATGACTAAAGTGTACAAAATAATCCCATTTATTACACGCTGAAATCTTACTCTGCAGACATCATCATCATCATCATCATCATAACAATAATAATTATAATAATTCATCACATTTCTGTGTAATGTGTGTGTGTGTGTGTGTGTGTGTGTGTGTGTGTGTGTTTTATGAAATCAGATCTCATTAGTGAATAATGTTCTGAAACTGGGACTGAACAAGCTGAAGCTGTGTTTCCGTGTGAAACTCACTGATCACCTGTACACACACTACCTCAGGTACGCCTCTGCTGAATGTAGTCAGTGTGTTGCAGTGTGTGAGGGAGACACTAATACACACACACACACACACACACTCCTGTTTTCCCCACAGAGGTTTTACCTACTATAAAATGGTGAATGTGGATAGCCGTGTGGTGAATCCGGACCAGCTGCTGACGCAGGATGTGGAACGATTCACTAACAGCCTTGTGGACCTCTACTCCAACATCAGCAAGGTCAGCAGCAGCTGTGTCTCAAATCACACACTCAGCCCACCTACATATGACCATGGGATTCTAAACTAAACCATCACACACACTGTCTCAGGGTGGAGGTGTGTGTGTGTGTGTGTGTGTGTGTGTGTAAGAGAAAGACATGATCAGTAGCATTATTATTATTAGTATAACATTAGTGTGATGGTCCTCACTCTATACGCGGTGTGTTTCAGCCTCTACTCGACATTGTTATTTACCTTCTGAAACTGTCGTCAGTGGGCGGAATTCAGGTAAGAAAACTCCATCATCTACTCCAACATTCCACATCTCCACCCGCAGCAGTGTGGACTTTACTGCCCCCTACTGAGGCTGAGGAGAACTGTAGCCCAAACACTGACAACCCCCTGACTTTTGTGTGTGTGTGTGTGTGTGTGTGTGGGTGTGTGTGTGCGCGTTTAGGGCCCATTTATTTTGATGGGTTATATGGTGTTCTCTGGTCTGTTGTTGACATGGTTACGGCGCCCGATCGGGAAAATGACGGCAGCTGAACAGAAACATGAGGGAGAATTCAGATACACAAACTCCCGGCTTATTACTAACAGGTATACACACACACACACACACACACACACACACACACACACACACACACACACACACACACACACTCGCATATATATCCTACTGACTACACACACACACACACACACACACACACACACGCATATATATCCTACTGACTACACACACACACACACACACACACACACACACACACACACACTCGCATATATATCCTACTGACTACACACACACACACACACACACACACACGCATATATATCCTACTGACTACACACACACACACAGACAGACTCGCATATATATCCTACTGACTACACACACACACACACACTCGCATATATATCCTACTGACTACACACACACACACACACACACTCTCGCATATATATCCTACTGACTACACACACACACACACTCGCATATATATCCTACTGACTACACACACACACACACACTCGCATATATATCCTACTGACTACACACACACACACACACACACACACACGCATATATATCCTACTGACTACACACACACACACACACACACTCGCATATATATCCTACTGACTACACACACACACACACACACACACTCGCATATATATCCTACTGACTACACACACACACACACACACACACACACTCGCATATATATCCTACTGACTACACACACACACACACACACACACACTCGCATATATATCCTACTGACTACACACACACACACACACACACACACTCGCATATATATCCTACTGACTACACACACACACACACACACACACACTCTCGCATATATATCCTACTGACTACACACACACACACACACTCGCATATATATCCTACTGACTACACACACACACACACACACACTCTCGCATATATATCCTACTGACTACACACACACACACACTCTCGCATATATATCCTACTGACTACACACACACTCGCATATATATCCTACTGACTACACACACACACACACACACACACACTCGCATATATATCCTACTGACTACACACACACACACACACACACACACACACACACACACACACTCGCATATATATCCTACTGACTACACACACACACTCGCATATATATCCTACTGACTACACACACACACACACACTCGCATATATATCCTACTGACTACACACACACACTCGCATATATATCCTACTGATTACACACACACACACACACACTCGCATATATATCCTACTGACTACACACACACACTCGCATATATATCCTACTGACTACACACACACACACACACTCGCATATATATCCTACTGACTACACACACACACTCGCATATATATCCTACTGACTACACACACACACTCGCATATATATCCTACTGACTACACACACACACACACTCGCATATATATCCTACTGACTACACACACACACACACACACACACACACACTCGCATATATATCCTACTGACTACACACACACACACACACTCGCATATATATCCTACTGACTACACACACACACACACACTCGCATATATATCCTACTGACTACACACACACACACACACTCGCATATATATCCTACTGACTACACACACACACTCGCATATATATCCTACTGACTACACACACACACTCGCATATATATCCTACTGACTACACACACACACTCGCATATATATCCTACTGACTACACACACACACACACACACACACACACACTCGCATATATATCCTACTGACTACACACACACACACACACACACACTCTCGCATATATATCCTACTGACTACACACACACACACACACTCGCATATATATCCTACTGACTACACACACACACACACACACACACACACACTCTCGCATATATATCCTACTGACTACACACACACACACACTCTCGCATATATATCCTACTGACTACACACACACTCGCATATATATCCTACTGACTACACACACACACACACACACACTCGCATATATATCCTACTGACTACACACACACACTCGCATATATATCCTACTGACTACACACACACACACACACACACACACACTCGCATATATATCCTACTGACTACACACACACACACACACACACACACACACACACACACACACACACACTCGCATATATATCCTACTGACTACACACACACACTCGCATATATATCCTACTGACTACACACACACACACACACACACACACTCGCATATATATCCTACTGACTACACACACACACTCGCATATATATCCTACTGACTACACACACACACACACACACTCGCATATATATCCTACTGACTACACACACACACACACACACACACACACACACACTCGCATATATATCCTACTGACTACACACACACACACACACACACACTCGCATATATATCCTACTGATTACACACACACACACACACACTCGCATATATATCCTACTGACTACACACACACACACTCGCATATATATCCTACTGACTACACACACACACACACACTCGCATATATATCCTACTGACTACACACACACACTCGCATATATATCCTACTGACTACACACACACACACACTCGCATATATATCCTACTGACTACACACACACACACACACACACACACACTCGCATATATATCCTACTGACTACACACACACACACACACTCGCATATATATCCTACTGACTACACACACACACACACACTCGCATATATATCCTACTGACTACACACACACACTCGCATATATATCCTACTGACTACACACACACACTCGCATATATATCCTACTGACTACACACACACACATACACACACACTCGCATATATATCCTACTGACTACACACACACACTCGCATATATATCCTACTGACTACACACACACACTCGCATATATATCCTACTGACTACACACACACACTCGCATATATATCCTACTGACTACACACACACACTCGCATATATATCCTACTGACTACACACACACACTCGCATATATATCCTACTGACTACACACACACACTCGCATATATATCCTACTGACTACACACACACACTCGCATATATATCCTACTGACTACACACACACACACACACACACTCGCATATATATCCTACTGACTACACACACACACACACACTCGCATATATATCCTACTGACTACACACACACACACACACACTCGCATATATATCCTACTGACTACACACACACACTCGCATATATATCCTACTGACTACACACACACACACACTCGCATATATATCCTACTGACTACACACACACACACACTCGCATATATATCCTACTGACTACACACACACACACACACAATCGCTTATATATCCTACTGACTACACACACACACACACACTCGCATATACAGTGCCCTCCACAATTATTGGCACCCCTGTTTAAGATGTGGTCGTGGACTTCTAAAAATTCTCCTTTTTTTAAAACAACATAGAACCCAAATGCAATAAAAGAGAAAAAATCCAACCTTTCATTTAAGTACATTACTTTGGTGGTAAAAAAATCACACATTTAGAAAAAAAAAAAAAATTGAAATCATGTGTGCCACAATTATTGGCACCCCTAACAATTCCTCTGAAAAATTTAATATTTTTTTTTTTTTATATATTTTTCTGTAGTTGCTAAGGTTGGTCAGGGTATCTAGGGACTTTTAATTAGTAATTCATGATTTCCTGTTTCCCTGGGGTATAAATATGACGTGACACAGAGGCCTAATTCTCTTACCCATTTGTCAACATGGCAAAGACAAGAGAACACACCATTCAAGTAAGGCAGATGTGTGTCGACCTTCATAAGTCAGGCAATGGCTACAAGAAAATAGCCACTCGCCTTAACTTGCCGGTATCTACAGTCAGAGGAATCATTAAGAAGTTTAATACAACTGGAACAGTGACAAACAAGGCTGGAAGAGGTCCCAAGTTTATCTTGCCACAACGCACAGTGAGGAGGATGGTAAGAGAAGTAAAAAAATTTCCCAAGCTCACCGTCACAGAATTGCATCAAAGAGTGGCATCTTGGGGTCACAGAGTCTCCAAAACAACCATCAGACGCTCTCTACATGCCAACAAGCTGTTTGGGAGGCATGCAAGGAAAAAGCCTTTTCTCACTAACACTCACAAACGTAAACGTCTGGAGTTTGCTAAGCGGTACTGGGACTTCAACTGGGATCGTGTGCTTTGGTCAGATGAGACTAAGATTGAGCTTTTTGACAACAAACACTCTAAGTGGGTCTGGCGAATGAGTATGCCGAAAAGCACCTCATGCCCACCGTGAAGTATGGTGGAGGATCTGTGATGCTGTGGGCCTGTTTCTCTTCCAAAGGCCCTGGGAACCTTGTTAGGTTGCATGGCATTATGAATGCTTTGAAGTACCAGGATATTTTAAATAAAAACCTGATGGCCTCTGCCAGAAAGCTGAAGATGGGTCGTCATTGGGTCTTTCAGCAGGATAATGATCCAAAACATGTGGCAAAATCTACACAAAAGTGGTTCAGCAGTCACAAACTCAAGGTCCTCCATGGCCATCTCAGTCCCCAGACCTCAACCCAATCAAAAACCTGTGGGGCGAGCTAAAGAGAAGAGTGCATAAGAGAGGACCCAGGACACTGGATGATCTAGAAAGAAGAATGGTCAAAAATCCCTCTCTCTGTGTTCTCCAATCTTGTGAAATGTTATAGGAGGAGATTAAGTGCTGTCTTGTTGGCAAAAGGAGGTTGTACAAAGTATTAACATCAGGGGTGCCAATAATTGTGGCACACATGATTTCAAGGTTGTTTTTTTTTTCTAAATGTGTGATTTTTTTACCACCAAAGTAATGTACTTAAATGAAAGGTTGGATTTTTCTCTTTTTTTGCATTTGGGTTCTATGTTGTTTAAAAAAAAAGGAGAATTTTTAGAAGTCCACGACCACATCTTAAACAGGGGTGCCAATAATTGTGGAGGGCACTGTGTATATATATATATATATATATATATATATATATATATATATATATATATATATATATATATATATATATATACATACACACACACACACACACACACACACACACACACACAAAAACACACATGTATATACTGTATATCGTAATGACCACACACACACAAACACACACGCACACATGCGCACATATATATCCTACTGATTACACACACACGCATATATGACCTACTGACTACCAACAACACACAGACACACACATATATATATATATATATCCTAATGACTACACACACACACCCTACTGACTATACACACACACTTATATATACTACTGTTTACAAACACACACACACACACACACACACACCCTACTCTCTACACACACGCGCATATATACCTTACTAACTACACACACACACAGACACAAATATATATCTTACTGACTACACACCCACGCACGCATCTATACAATACTGACTACACACACATACGTGTGCACATACACGCATATATACCTTACTGACCACACATACACACACACACACATACTCCACTGACTACACACACACACACACACACACACACACTCCACTGACTACACACCAGACACACACACATACACACACACATGCATATATAACCCACTGACTATACACACACATAAATACCATACTGATTACACACACACACACACAAACACACATACATATATATCCTACTGACTACACACACGCGCACACATACACACATGCATATATACCTTACTGACTACACACACACACACACACACACAAACACATATATACATAACCCACTGACTATACACACACATAAATACCGTACTGACCACACACACACACACACACACACCCCTATTTCCTACTAACTACACAAACACACATATATACCCTACTGACTACACACATGCGCACACATATACACACGCATATATACCTTACTGACCACACACAGAAAATACACACACTTACTCTGATGTGTACACTGTGTGTGTGTGTGTGTGTGTGTGTGTGTGTGTGTGTGTGTGTGTGTGTGTGTGTGTGTGTGTAGTGAGGAAATCGCCTTCTATAATGGTGGCCAAAGAGAAAAGATCAACATCCATCAAACCTTCAACAAACTGGTACTGATATTATTACTAATTCATTCATTCATTCATTCATGATCATGGGTGAGTGAGTGAGTCAGTGAGTGAGTGGGTGGGTGAGTGAGTGAGTGGGTGGGTGAGTGGGTGGGTGAGTGAGTGGGTGGTGGGTGGGTGGGTGGGTGAGTGAGTGGGTGGGTGGGTGGGTGAGTGAGTCAGTCAGTGAGTGAGTGGGTGGGTGAGTGAGTGAGTGGGTGGGTGAGTGGGTGGGTGAGTGAGTGGGTGGGTGGGTGAGTGAGTGGGTGAGTGAGTGGGTGGGTGAGTGGGTGAGTCAGTCAGTGAGTGAGTGGGTGGGTGAGTGAGTGGGTGGGTGAGTGAGTCAGTCAGTGGGTGAGTGGGTGGGTGAGTGAGTGGGTGGGTGAGTGAGTCAGTCAGTGAGTGAGTGGGTGGGTGAGTGAGTGGGTGGGTGAGTGAGTCAGTCAGTGAGTGAGTGGGTGGGTGAGTGAGTGGGTGGGTGAGTGAGTCAGTCAGTGAGTGAGTGAGTGGGTGGGTGAGTGAGTGGGTGGGTGAGTGGGTGGGTGAGTGAGTGAGTGAGTGGGTGGGTGGGTGAGTGAGTGGGTGGGTGAGTGGGTGGGTGAGTGAGTGAGTGAGTGGGTGGGTGAGTGGGTGGGTGAGTGAGTGGGTGGGTGAGTGGGTGGGTGAGTGAGTGAGTGAGTGGGTGAGTGAGTGGGTGAGTGGTTGAGGATGTGAGTGGTTGAGTGGGTGAGTAAATGAGTGGTTGAGGATGTGAGTGGGTGAGTAAATGGATGAGTGATTGGTTCTGTGTGTTCCAGGTGGAACATCTGAAGAGTTTTATTTGGTTCCGCTTCTCTATGGGAGTGATTGACAGCATGGTGGCGAAGTGTAAGTGTCTCACTAATGAACTTGTTTATTCTTCGGCGTTATCTCCTGAATTAATTACACTGATCTGATCTCAGACATCGCCTTCATGGTTGGATACCTCGTCGTCAGCCGGCCGTTTCTAGACCCAAAAAACACACACCATGATCACAGCACACAGGCCCAGAGACTGGAGGTCAGACACACACACACACACACACACACACACACACACACACACACACAGACTAAACATTTAAAAAAGAAAAAAAAATTAAGGAATGTAAAATGAATAGTGTTCATGGTCTCTGTGTGTGTGTGTGTGTGTGTGTGTGTGTGTGTGTGTGTGTGTGTGTGTGTAGGAGTATTATCAGAGTGGCAGGATGTTACTCAGTATGGCTCAGGCTTTGGGGAGGATCATTTTAGCGGGTCGAGAGATGAGCAGACTGTCAGGGTGAGAACGAACACACACACACACACACACACACACACACACACACACACACACACACACACACATTACAGTGAGTATTTAATAGCAGTCGACTGATACGGGTTTTTAACTGGCTGATGTTGATATTTAGAAATCAGGGAGTCGATGGCTGATAATATGATGTCAATTTTTTTGGCCGTTTTTTTTTTCTCCTCTTCACCTCATAAAATCTGCGGTTCATTAATACGACGTGATCCAGAAAATTGCTTACATTTAACATTTATTGAGCAACACAAACCTCTTAGATCAGTGCACTGGTTAGGTTTTGGTCCCCGAGTTTCTCTGTAACCTCGACTACAGCTGGGTGAAGGATCACAAACAATACCGATCTGAACTGTTACTCTCTCTTTCTCGCTCCAAAACAGCTTCATACTGAACCAGTGAAAAGGGTTTCGAGTGTTGGGATGGTTTGGTTTTGTTCTGCACCAGTGGCTCTGGTCAGACGACAATTCAAAGCTTTTTGTAATTCTTGCTTGTCTTTGTAAATTAGCACATGATTGAAAAAAAAGCTACATGAATCCTTTATTGATGAAAAAACTGCTTCCTTTATATATTTACAGTTCCAGCTATTCTGGTTTCCCTGTTTGGACACTGAATACAGATTATTGCCACCTGCTGGTTTGGGAGTGTTATGTTCTCTCACACACACGGTTTAGTGCGGGCATCATCAAATGGGGGACCGCGGTCCGGGTCCGGACCGAGTGACGAGTCTGCCCGGACCCGTTAAAATCTTTGATATTAATAAAAATATAAATCATTTGTTCATGCGCAGCTAATCTAGTAATTACGACAGGAGCGTCATTAAAAGCCAAGCCAATCAAATCGATTGTTTACCCTTCAGCAACAGCGTGTGAGAGAGAGATAGAGAGGAGAGGAGAGAAAATGGCTTGCTCAAAAATGAGAAAAGTAGATGCTGAAAACCGAACTTTTAAAGATGAATGGACGGACAAATACATGTTTATTCTGCCTGCAGCAAGTTCTAAACCTTTGTGTCTCATATGCTGTGAAAATGTGGCAACGTTAAGCGTCACTATGAGACCAAACACGGGTCGTTTGAGGAAATGTACCAGCAGAAGTCCGCAGTGAGGGCAAGTAAAATTATCGAATTGAAAGCACAGTATGACGGGTCTACTCGTGTCATCACGCATGCATTTACAGGGCAGCAACGTGCAAATGAGTGTTCGTTAAAGATCGTGTGGATTTTGGCGCAACCCAAGAAAGCATTCAGCGATGTGACAGTTGTAAAGGAGTGCTTAATAAATGCGGCTGCAGAAACTTTACTTGACGGTAAACAGGCTGGCAGGACAGTTACATGCCCATTTCTCTCACTAGGAAAGAAAGATTGAAAGGGAGTAAGGAGAGGTGGAAAGGAGAGATGAAAAAGGGAGCTGCTCAAAGTTCTGCCCTTTTCTTTTATTCAGTAAATTCTGCCCTGTTCTATTTTACTTAAAATGTAGGCATTCGCCTAAGTTTCCTGTGTTATTTTATTTAAAATGTAGTTCATGTTTTAAAAAGGTGGCAGCTCAAATGTCTTTTGTTTATTTTTTTTCTTGAAGATTAAAAGCACTTTTATTTTATTTAAAAGATTCTGAATGTTTTACATGACTTGAAATAGGCCCTAAGTTCAGGCTGCTCAAAGCTGTGTTTGCACTTTTTATTTATTTTATTCAGAATAATTTCAGTGTCTGTTACTTGACATGTAGTAAAGACAACTACAGTATTGTTTTCCATTCAAGTGCCATACAAGTTCAGACTTTTCGGTATGTTAAAAGCATAATACTTTGAAAACACTGGAAATTTAACAATAAATTATATAGAAATGTATGTGCGTTATTGATTTTATTAACATGAGGGTACACTATTTTAAGTGACAACATAAGATCCGGACCTTTGCTGGGAGAAAATTTTAGTAACTGGACCTCTTTGAATTTTAATTGAATACCCCTGGTTTAGTGTCTGAGTTGTGCTTGCATAATAAACGTCCTGATTTGCAGCACAATCGACCGATTCATTAAAAACAATCGTTCAACCAGCTGCAGTTTAGTAAATTCACTCTGAAACTATCTGTGATGTTAATGCTTTACTTCTGTGGTGTGTGTGTGTGTGTGTGTGTGTGTGTGTGTGTGTGTGTGTGTGTGTGTGTGTGTGTGTGTGTGTGTGTGTGTGTGTTTTACAGCTTCACAGTAAGAATCAGTGAGATTCAGGACGTGTTGATGGATTTAAACAGTGGGAGATATGAACGCAGCTCCATCATCTCAGCAGGAGAAAAAGGTTCATATAAATATAAAGTACTTTTTAGTGCAGATGTGAGCAGTGTGAACTCTGAGCTCTGAATTTAGCAAATGTGTGAGATACTGTGACAGTATAGTCTTATAATAATAATAATAATAATAATAGTGAATGAGATTAAATTGGACATGAGCGAGATGATGAACTCTGTCTTACACCATCACCTGTTCATGATCTTAATATTTCTCTCTTTTAGCTCCAGAGAATAAGGAGATTTCCATTCTGCTCCCCAGCACCGGAGACATCATTATAGCTGATAACATCATCAGGTAAATACACACCTGCCCTACACCACACCTCACACCACACCCCACACCTGCCCTACACCACACCCCACACCACACCCCACACCTGCCCTACACCACACCTCACACCACACCCCACACCTGCCCTACACCACACCCCACACCACACCCCACACCTGCCCTACACCACACCTCACACCACACCCCACACCTGCCCTACACCACACCTCACACCACACCCCACACCTGCCCTACACCACACCCCACACCACACCCCACACCTGCCCTACACCACACCCCACACCAGCCCTACACCACACCCCACACCTGCCCATCATCACACCCCACACCAGCCCTACACCACACACCACACCCTACACCACACCCCACACCAGCCCTACACCACACCCCACACCTGCCCTACACCACACCTCACACCACACCCCACACCTGCCCTACACCACACCTCACACCACACCCCACACCTGCCCTACACCACACCCCACACCACACCCCACACCTGCCCTACACCACACCCCACACCACACCCCACACCTGCCCTACACCACACCCCACACCAGCCCTACACCACACCCCACACCTGCCATCATCACACCCCACACCAGCCCTACACCACACACCACACCCTACACCACACCCCACACCAGCCCTACACCACACCCCACACCTGCCCTACACCACACCCCACACCTGCCCTACACCACACCCCACACCTGCCCTACACCACACCCCACACCCGCCCTACACCACACCTGCCCACACCACACCCACACTGCCCTACACACACCCCACACCTGCCCTACACCACACCCCACACCCCACACCACACCCCACACCTGCCCTACACCACACCCCACACCTGCCCTACACCACACCCCACACCACACCCCACACCTGCCCTACACCACACCCCACACCCCACCCCACACCTGCCCTACACCACACCCCACACCCCACCTGCCCTACACCACACCCCACACCTGCCCTACACCACACCCCACACCTGCCCTACACCACACCCCACACCAGCCCTACACCACACCCCACACCTGCCCTACACCACACCCCACACCACACCCCACACCTGCCCCACACCACACCCCACACCTGCCCTACACCACACCCCACACCAGCCCTACACCACACCCCACACCAGCCCTACACCACACCCCACACCTGCCCTACACCACACCCCACACCTGCCCTACACCACACCCCACACCAGCCCTACACCACACCCCACACCTGCCCATCATCACACCCCACACCAGCCCTACACCACACACCACACCCTACACC
>JBCEWE010000259.1:124693-134693 GCA_039877035.1 Silurus lanzhouensis
TCTGCACATGGACGGTAGAGGAGGCTATGAGTTCAAGCGCATCACTGAGGACACTGTGGAGTTTGGCTCCTGAAATGAAGAGGACCAGTGAGAGGGTTGTGTGTGTGTGTGTGTGTGTGTGTGTGTGTGTGTGTGTGTGTGTGTGTGTGTGTGTGTGTGTGTGTGTGTGTGTACAGGGTCTCTGTAACAAATGAAGGTGATTTATTGTATACCCGTTTGAGGTCACACTTGTGTGTGTGTGTGTGTGTGTGTGTGTGTGTGTGTGTGTGTGGTGAACAGTACAGTGAGGGTCTCTGACCATCCTCATGTATTCATTTTATTTATTTCCTGTGTTTTTTTCTCCCCTGGATTTTATATGACTTATTTTTATTGTATTTTATAAACTGCAGCGTGTTTTATAAACCAACAGATCTGTGTGTTATTAATATTGTGTGTGTGAGTGTGTGTGTGTGTGTGTGTGTGCGTTTTAATATGTTTGAGTATTAATACTAATTATATAGCATATTGTAATAAGCAGTAAATAATAAGTAGAATAAAAGTGACACACACACTGAATGATTATAAAGATAAATTTCGCTCTTAATTATTTGTTTTATAAAACTGATTACAGAAAAGTCATTTATACAAAATAATTCTCTAAAAATATAAATAATTCTGTTCAATAAATCAGGTGAATAACTAATTACACACACACACACACACACACACACACACACAAGTTTCTGTAGTATAAATAAATGAATGTAATTTCCACTAAACATATAAAAGGAATAAAGTATAACGTGTGCTGCAGAGGTGAAAGTAATGAAGTAGAAATACTGTCTTACTGTATTGAAGTAGATTTTGCTGGGATCAGTATTTTACTTCAATATTTATTTTTCTGAAAACTTTTTACTTGTAACATGTTTCCTGTCATTGTGCTGCATTTTCAATCCATTGGTGCATCATTTCCTGTCTCTCACACACACACACACACACACACCACAGACGTAGCCTCGTTTCTGAAGCTCACAGTGAGCAGGCAGAAGTCAGTGAGAAGTCTGGGGTTAATGTGGATGAGACAGAGGGAGTCAGTGATGAGAACTGAGACATTCCTGATCACCTGATCATCATCATCATCTTCTCTCTGCTTGTGTTCCACATGGTGGATCTTCAGTCTGATTCATTCATTAGAGAACTGTAGGAATGTATTTTTGAATAGTTTTATTTTATTATTCTGTTTTGTGAACTCGACATACATACACACATTATACATCTTTAGGAGACAAATGAAGTAACAGCATAAACTACATGATGATGTAAAAGATTGCAGGCTGAAACGAAGGTGGAAGGTATCACCTTTTCTCCGTCTCCTGTTGTGTCCTGACCACTTGTTCATGAGTTAACCAATGATCTGAGTGAATGCCAGAGCTGTGAACCTTTTGGGATTCCTATGATAATGAAGTGGTGTGAGAGAGGGTTATCTGGGCCAGGACAGCTTCTTCTCCTGCATGTTTTGGTTTTTACTTATCACCTGAGTGCTTTGTTCTCTTTTGGAGGGACTGCCCCTAACCCAGAATGTGTTTATAACATGCTACGTTCTTAAGGTTGGACTTGGTGACTGCAGCACCAAAGCAGTATGCTCTGACGCGTAGGCTCGTCTGCAATAAAGACTACCGCTGAAAGATTTCCAAGTCTCCTGGTCTTTGCTGAAAAAAGCAATCAATTAGGCCTGTGTCACATTGCCCTAATTACGTCCTTTCTTTACTCAGAGATATATATATAAAAAAGACAAAAAGAAAAGAAAATGTTAATCAGTAAACATTTGTTTTACTGATGCAGCGAGTCTCAAATCAACACCAAAATCTGCCCTGATGCACACAATTAATCCTCTGGGGTCGACAATCGCACCAGTGCATTTTGTGTCATTTTTTTCCTCCTAACACCAAAACGAATTTAAAATACTGTCTTTTTATGATCGTACAGATAAGAGCAATACATCATTCAAATCTGTAAAGGATCTGATTTTATCTGTATTCACTCACAAAAACACTGAGTTTTTGTAAAATAAAGAAAACAGACAGGGGGCGCTCTCTGCCGTCTCTGTCATCTCTCTTCACAGACACATAAATAAAACAATCTTAGTGAATATTTACCCTAAAGTCGTAATAAATATAAGAACAGAAAACTAGAAACACCTACATTTAAATAAACCAAAATAAAACGTTTGAAAACAAATCTTCTCTGATTCTAAAATCCGTATGAAAGTTAGAAGAGGTACAGTGTCTCTGGTATCACCTCATTAACCGTCCGTGTGGAAACAGCAAAGGTTTCATTTGGTGTCCTGATGATTGACGTCATTTTAAACACCATAATTACTTTAAAACATTTACAAGAATATTTAGTCTTCATGCTCAATGTTGAGTTTGGTTTCACTAATAATAAACATACATTTGCATAAAGTATTAATATTCTCCATGCGCATGCTGATTAGAGAATTAAACACAAAGTATTGATTTGTTGTACATTTAGAACAGATACAAATGTGTGATTAAGTTGAACATGTCAGAGCCCAAACTTCTTTACTTTCACTCGAGTAAAAAGTTTAAGTAAAAAAGTAGTTTTTTTCTGGTAATAATCAAAACTTTGCCTTTTATCCGAATCTTTTTAAAGAATCTTAAAGAATAAAGAATCTTTTTTAGTATCTGCACTTTTACTGAGTGAAGGATGTGTGGACTTTTACCACCTCTGCATGTGTGTAAGTGTGTGTTTGTGTCCAGATGTGTAGATGATGAATAGTGTAGTTCTGTGTGTATCTGAACATGTGATGTGTGTGATGTGTGTGTATCTGAACATGTGATGTGTGTGATGTGTGTGTATCTGAACATGTGATGTGTGTGTATCTGAACATGTGATGTGTGTGTATCTGAACATGTGATGTGTGTGTATCTGAACATGTGATGTGTGTGATGTGTGTGATGTGTGTGTATCTGAACATGTGATGTGTGTGATGTGTGTGATGTGTGTGTATCTGAACATGTGATGTGTGTGATGTGTGTGATGTGTTTGATGTGTGTGATGTGTTTGATGTGTGTGATGTGTGTGTATCTGAACATGTGATGTGTGTGTATCTGAACATGTGATGTGTGTGATGTGTGTGATGTGTGTGTATCTGAACATGTGATGTGTGTGTATCTGAACATGTGATGTGTGTGATGTGTGTGATGTGTGTGTATCTGAACATGTGATGTGTGTGTATCTGAACATGTGATGTGTGTGATGTGTGTGATGTATGTGATGTGTGTGTATCTGAACATGTGATGTGTGTGTATCTGAACATGTGATGTGTGTGATGTGTGTGATGTGTGTGTATCTGAACATGTGATGTGTGTGTATCTGAACATGTGATGTGTGTGATGTGTGTGATGTGTGTGTATCTGAACATGTGATGTGTGTGTATCTGAACATGTGATGTGTGTGATGTGTGTGATGTGTGTGTATCTGAACATGTGATGTTTGTGTATCTGAACATGTGATGTGTGTGATGTGTGTGATGTGTTTGATGTGTGTGATGTGTGTGATGTGTGTGTATCTGAACATGTGATGTGTGTGTATCTGAACATGTGATGTGTGTGATGTGTGTGATGTGTGTGTATCTGAACATGTGATGTGTGTGATGTGTGTGTATCTGAACATGTGATGTGTGTGTATCTGAACATGTGATGTGTGTGATGTGTGTGTATCTGAACATGTGATGTGTGTGATGTGTGTGTATCTGAACATGTGATGTGTGTGATGTGTGTGATGTGTGTGTATCTGAACATGTGATGTGTGTGTATCTGAACATGTGATGTGTGTGATGTGTGTGATGTGTGTGTATCTGAACATGTGATGTGTGTGTGTATCTGAACATGTGATGTGTGTGTATCTGAACATGTGTTGTGTGTGTATCTGAACATGTGATGTGTGTGTATCTGAACATGTGATGTGTGTGATGTGTGTGATGTGTGTGTATCTGAACATGTGATGTGTGTGATGTGTGTGATGTGTGTGTATCTGAACATGTGATGTGTGTGATGTGTTTGATGTGTGTGATGTGTGTGTATCTGAACATGTGATGTGTGTGTATCTGAACATGTGATGTGTGTGATGTGTGTGTATCTGAACATGTGATGTGTGTGTATCTGAACATGTGATGTGTGTGATGTGTGTGTATCTGAACATGTGATGTGTGTGATGTGTGTGATGTGTGTGTATCTGAACATGTGATGTGTGTGATGTGTGTGTATCTGAACATGTGATGTGTGTGTATCTGAACATGTGATGTGTGTGTATCTGAACATGTGATGTGTGTGATGTGTGTGATGTGTGTGTATCTGAACATGTGATGTGTGTGTATCTGAACATGTGATGTGTGTGTATCTGAACATGTGATGTGTGTGATGTGTGTGATGTGTGTGTATCTGAACATGTGATGTGTGTGTGTATCTGAACATGTGATGTGTGTGTATCTGAACATGTGATGTGTGTGTATCTGAACATGTGATGTGTGTGATGTGTGTGATGTGTGTGTATCTGAACATGTGATGTGTGTGATGTGTGTGATGTGTGTGATGTGTGTGTATCTGAACATGTGATGTGTGTGATGTGTGTGATGTGTGTGATGTGTGTGTATCTGAACATGTGATGTGTGTGATGTGTGTGATGTGTGTGATGTGTGTGTATCTGAACATGTGATGTGTGTGATGTGTGTGATGTGTGTGATGTGTGTGTATCTGAACATGTGATGTGTGTGATGTGTGTGATGTGTGTGTATCTGAACATGTGATGTGTGTGATGTGTGTGATGTGTGTGTATCTGAACATGTGATGTGTGTGATGTGTGTGATGTGGGATCAGATCTGATCATATTTCCATTTCATAGAAACTATAGAGTCGCTCTCACGTGAACACGTGATTAAGGTTTCCTCTAAATCTCCTCCTCCCCTTCCTCCTTCTTCTCCTCCTCCTGCCCCCTGCTTTTCTTTCCTCCTCTCCGTCTGCAGCAGCACACAACTGCAACAACCACCACCACGAGGAGCATCACAACGAACAGCAGCACTGCTCCGAGTGACACCGGGTCAAACTCTGCACACACACACACACACACACACACACACACACACACACACACAAACACGTTACAAGAAACACAGAGAGAGAGAGAGAGAGAGAGAGAGAGAGAGAGAGAGAGAGAGGATGAGTGTTACCTGTGGAGAGGTCGAAGGTCAGTGCAGATGAACACTTCTCTATAGAGCTCTTGGCCAGTTTCCTGTTTGCTTTGCGAGATGAGATGAACACTGACACTTTGAAACAGTAACTGGGTCCTCGTTCCACCTCCGTCATCACCACCTCACTGTCTGACACCACAATCTGCTTCTACACACACACACACACACACACACACACACCTCATTGTAACTGCATACAATTATGATTCTGGTATCTGCTCGGCGTGTTTGGTAAATATCTCATCATGGTTTGCAGCTCATCAGATGAAGTTTAATCCCAGCAAAACCAATCTCTATTTCATCCCAGGTTTTCATCTCCACATCAAGATCTCCATGAAAATCTCTGATCTCAGCTTCAGTCACTGCACTTAATCCTGGTGTGACCCTGGACAATCAACTCTCCTTCCCTTCTCACATCGCTAATCTAATACTCTCATGTGGAATTCATCTGTTTCTCTCCACACAGAACCATCATTTAGTTCCTCATCATCTCAAGACTGGACTCCACCAAGCAGGTCTGCTTCTGAAAGACATTCAACAGCTCAACTGATCTCAACTGCTTCTTAACTTTCCCAGGTTCTCCCACATCACTCCACTGCTACGCTCCTCACCAGACTTCCTGAAACTGCTGCATCAGATGTTCACCTTCAAACACAAATAAGGTCCATCACCCCTCTACCTGTTAAAATTAAGTTCTTGAGTTGCTCAGTAACTTCACTGATCTTTAGGACGTACATGTGGAACCATCTCCAGCTCAGTGTCTCCAACTAAAATCGACTCTCTAGCGGTCTTTAAACCACACCCTTCCAGAGGATCTACAATTTGCACTTCTACTTTAAAAAAACTTTCTTTCTGCTGATTTTCTCTCCCAGAAGTTTAAACTGATGATGTTCTCACTCTGAGTCGTGATGAAACATCAGTATCAGTTTAATGCGTGAGATTTCAGTCACTCGGGATGAGGGGGAGATCCTCCAATGCCAGAAATGTAAAGTTCTGAAGGCGGAGCTAATACATAAAAATCACAATCATCATTTATCATCACACATACACACACACACACACACACACACACACACAGAGACACACAGTAATACGCACTGTTCCTGTGCTTCCTGCTTTGTGGTACATGATGCTGTATTTGAGGTCGTGTTTAAAGACGTCTCGTAGTGTAAGGTGGCGTCCGTCTTTGTACAGCGCCGTCTGCTGGTCAGTGATGTTCAGCACAATCGTACCGTTCTCATCTAAATTCACACTGAAAGGTGGAGCTCCGATTACAGCTGAAACACACACACACACACACACACACACACACACACACACACACACACACACACACACACAACATCCAACATTAACCATAAGTTTCAGACCCACAACCCCGCCTCAAACACACACACAAACACAAACACAAACACACACACACACACACACACACACAAACACACAAACACACAAACACACAATTATCTTGACACTGCTTCAGCAATCTTCTACCACATCTACATCTATCTTCATCCAGAGCTGAATGAGTATTTAGAGATGTGTACTGAGGAAAACCGAACCCCATCAGGACTCTTCAGCTCTCTGTGGAGGTCATGGGATGTAAGAAATCTGATATGAGAAGCTCATTTTGTGTTACTGCTGCCCAAAGTTCCAGAGTCAAACCTAAGCATCTGAAGCAGCTCTAGATCATAACTTTGCTCCAGATGTGAGTGCAGTAGCACTAACACACACTCACTATTTACTCATCCACAATCACACACTCACTGTCATTATAGGGGCAGAAACGCTTCGACTGAGCGAGTGGGAGCTCTGTGGGGTCAAAGGTCATGATCTCTGTCAGCACATCTGCGGTGTAGGAAGCTTTAAGTTCACTGAGGTCACCAGTGAGGTCACACTCCCGCTGAGAGATCTGAATACAGTGAGGATTCCTCTGTCTGTCTCTCCCCACCCTGAGAACACACACACACACACACACACACACACACACAAACACACAAACACACAAACACATTAAAAATAATACAGTGCATTTAGGAGGTGAAAGTAGCAGTGGTGGATGGAGTAAAAGTACAAAAATGTTTGGCTTCAAATGTATCTGTGGGTGAAGCCTGAGAATGTGAGTGAACCCCGAGTCTGTGGGTGAACCCCGAGACTGTGGGTGAACCCCGAGACTGTGAGTGAACCCCGAGTCTGTGGGTGAACCCCGAGACTGTGGGTGAACCCCGAGAATGTGGGTGAACCCCGAGACTGTGAGTGAACCCCGAGACTGTGAGTGAACCCCGAGACTGTGGGTGAACCCCGAGGCTTTGGGTGAACCCCGAGAATGTGGGTGAACCCCGAGACTGTGAGTGAACCCCGAGAATGTGGGTGAACCACGAGACTGTGGGTGAACCCCGAGAATGTGGGTGAACCCCGAGAATGTGGGTGAACCCCGAGACTGTGAGTGAACCCCGAGTCTGTGGGTGAACCCCGAGACTGTGAGTGAACCCCGAGACTGTGGGTGAACCCCGAGACTGTGGGTGAACCCTGAGACTGTGAGTGAACCCCGAGACTGTGGGTGAACCCCGAGACTGTGGGTGAACCCTGAGACTGTGGGTGAACCCCGAGACTGTGAGTGAACCCCGAGACTGTGAGTGAACCCCGAGACTGTGGGTGAACCCTGAGACTGTGAGTGAACCCTGAGACTGTGGGTGAACCCCGAGACTGTGGGTGAACCCCGAGACTGTGAGTGAACCCCGAGACTGTGGGTGAACCCCGAGACTGTGAGTGAACCCCGAGACTGTGGGTGAACCCCGAGACTGTGAGTGAACCCCGAGACTGTGGGTGAACCCCGAGACTGTGAGTGAACCCTGAGACTGTGGGTGAACCCCGAGACTGTGGGTGAACCCCGAGACTGTGAGTGAACCCTGAGACTGTGGGTGAACCCTGAGACTGTGAGTGAACCCCGAGACTGTGGGTGAACCCTGAGACTGTGAGTGAACCCCGAGACTGTGAGTGAACCCTGAGACTGTGGGTGAACCCCGAGACTGTGAGTGAACCCCGAGACTGTGAGTGAACCCTGAGACTGTGGGTGAACCCCGAGACTGTGAGTGAACCCCGAGACTGTGGGTGAACCCTGAGACTGTGAGTGAACCCCGAGACTGTGGGTGAACCCTGAGACTGTGAGTGAACCCTGAGACTGTGGGTGAACCCTGAGACTGTGGGTGAACCCTGAGACTGTGAGTGAACCCTGAGACTGTGGGTGAACCCTGAGACTGTGAGTGAACCCTGAGACTGTGGGTGAACCCTGAGAGTACTAAATAAGTGAATAAACAAACTCTGGTGAACTTTTGCATGTCTCTCTTTCTTCCAGAACAGAACCAGTGAGATTCACTACAAAAACCAATCACCGATCAGAACACGTGTAAAACAGAGCGTCGCTCGAGTTACATTTTTATCCTCAGAAATTATAAAAAACAACAAATATTTGACTTTCAAATGGAAATACAGATACACAAAAAACTACTTAAGTACAGAGTGTGTGTGTGTGTGTGTGTGTGTGTGTGTGTGTGTGTGTGTGTGTGTGTGTGAGAAAGAGAGAGAGGTTTACCGAGAGAACTCGACGGTGTGTGTGTATTCAGACTCGGAGCTCCAGGTCAGGATGGTTTTAAAGTTAAACGATGTCCAGGTCAAATTCTGAGCTCGAGGCAGAGGAGAAAAAGCTGAGGGCAAATACACAAATACACAAATACACAAATACATCAATCAGAAGGAGAAGATCTGCAGTAGAAGATCAGGCTCATGAAGCTCAGAGTTCAGTGTGAGCCTCTGAGCCTCATCCTGTATGAAGTGCTTTGGAGATGTTCAGCTCCACACCAGGGGCGATTCTAGATTTTTTTAATAGGGTTGCACAGGGGGGACAAACAGGGGGGCCCATGGGAAAGGTCATGTACCCCAACACAGGTGGGACGATGCACAACACATCTCTATTTTTATAAATAAAAACCGTTGAACAGACAATAACACTGAACTGCGTCGACTCGTCTCTGACGGTTTCTTCTTCAGGAAAGCTTTAATGTACTGCTGCGGTGTCACTTTGTCCCTTTTCCATTTTTTCCCACAAAATTCAGTCTAAAAAATAAATTAATCTCTTACTTAAACATCAATTTTACACTAATAGTATATTAGTAAAGGCAAAATCATTTAAATGTAAAAAAAAAAATAAAAAGCAAAAATGTGTGTTTGTTCAATACAAACTGATATTTTACTTTTCTACAGCTTCAAATTCCAAGTGTCAGAAGACTAAGATGTTTAAACCCCCACGTGTTCGTGTTTCCCACGTTACTGCACACTGCTCGGGAAAGTTATTACTTTAAACCTATAAAAATTCGTTTATACTTTTATTGGTCTGAATCCTGCGAAATCGCATTTCTCCTGTTTTAGCTGGGAAATGTTCTGCACTCTGATCCAATGACGTGGGAAATAACTGCCAGTGAACCAGTGTGAGATGTTTCTGTTCTACTTCAAGCGGCGTCACGTCGCTGATTATTGTATAAAATCAGGGTGAGATGTTAAATGAACTGCTGCCCCACTGCAGATGTTCTACTCTGATCAGTCTACGCAGTTGGGGGGCACGATGGCGGCCAAGCATAATTTGTGGTGGGCCGGTGATACACCGTGTCACCATTTAAGACACGCCCCTGCTCCACATCATGAGATCATTAGAAATAAACCATTTCACAGTTTCCACAGAGTCTGGAGTGTGAGATC
>JBCEWE010000259.1:139693-144693 GCA_039877035.1 Silurus lanzhouensis
CCTGGGCAGTTGGAAACACTTGTTCTCTACCCAGGCAGCCTACACCCACATGAGGGCTGGTCAGTAGTCTGCCTCTGTAGGGAGCATGTTCAGAGGATAAAGTCTTTCCCTTATCGACACGTTTAAAGCTCTCTGGTTCCTCAGGGACACGTGAACACGCCACAGTGTGGATCTGCTGAGCGCGTGAGGACTTTATAAAGAATAGAATTTTTACATAGAAACTCGTCAGAAACCATCAAAACGTACAAATGTGAAAAAGATCAGCACGGATCGGCACACGCCCGGCCAAGCGCAAGCTTTATTTCATTTTATCGTGTAATATCTGTATAGCTGCTGCGTCATGGTGTGTTACAATGTGTGTGTGTTACAATGTGTGTGTGTGTGTGTGTGTATAGAAACACAATGAGTATGTACAGCACAGAAAAAAAACGACAACTCGCACTGCGTTGAACAAATCAACACAATAACGGGACAGAGTGCTCACACTTTCTCTCTCTCACACAAACACACACACGCACACACAATCTATTTTCTGTCTTTTAATTCACCCAAACCATTTTCTTTTCTCTAATTGGCCTACTTACTCTCTAAGCCCCACCCACCCAAAAAGACCACAATCAATAACCCCCAAAAAATATATTACCACACAAAATAAATGGAAAAAACCTGTTGAGTGTGTAGGGTGTATATGTAGGGTGTGTGTGTGTGTGTGTGTGTGTGTGTGTGAGTGTGTATATGTAGGGAGTGTGTGTGTGTGTGTGTGAGTGTGTATATGTAGGGGGTGTGTGTGTGTCTGTGTATATGTAGGGTGCGTGTGTGCGTGTATATGTAGGGTGTGTGTGTGCGCGCGCGTGTATATGTAGGGTGTGTGTTTGTGTGTATATGTAGAGTGTGTGTTGTGTGTGTGTGTATATGTAGAGTGTGTGTTGTGTGTGCGTGTATATGTAGGGTGTGTGTGTGCGTGTATATGTAGGGTGTGTGTTGTGTGTGTGTGGGGTGTATAGGTAGGGTGTGTGTTGTGTGTGTGTATATGTAGGGTGTGTGTTGTGTGTGTGTATATGTAGGGTGTGTGTTGTGTGTGTGCGTGTATATGTAGGGTGTGTGTGTGTGTGTGCGTGTATATGTAGGGTGTGTGTGTGTGTGCGTGTATATGTAGGGTGTGTGTGTGCGTGTATATGTAGGGTGTGGTGTGTGTGTGTGTGCGTGTATATGTAGGGTGTGTGTGTGCGTGTATATGTAGGGTGTGTGTGTGCGTGTGTGGGGTGTGTGTTGTGTGTGTGTGTGTGGGGTGTATATGTAGGGTGTGTGTGTGCGTGTATATGTAGGGTGTGTGTTGTGTGTGTGTGGGGTGTATAGGTAGGGTGTGTGTTGTGTGTGTGTGTGTGGTGTGTGTATTTAGAACGAAGCAGAATTGCAGACTGTTACTGCACCAGCTCTCACTCTAATCAACTATTTTTAATCTCATTAATTAATTACTGACTGGAGAGATTCACTCACACACGCACTCACACGCACGCACACGCACGCGCACGCACACGCGCACGCACGCACACACACGCACACACACGCACACACACGCACACACACTCCTGCTGGTGGAAAATCTATTTTAATCAACTAATTAATACTAAATTATAAAGGAAATATTTTATTCATTTATCTGAAAAAGGACGATGAAGTGAGCAAAGCTTAAAGTGAGCATGTAAGAATTGGGACTAAGCCGTCTCTCTCTCTCTCTCTCTCTCTACCTACAAAACCACCATCACACTTCGTTTCTCTCCACACACACACACACACACACACACACACACACACACACACACACACACACACACACACACACACACACACACACACACACACACACACACAGAGAGAAGACCCTAGCTCCGCCCCTCAGATGTGCTTTAAGTCCTGTGAAACTCCACCCCTCTTAGAGAGGAGGAGAGATGGAGGACAGGAAGTGGAGATGGAGGAGTGGAGAGGTGGAGAAGGATGAGCGTGCTGGATCTTAGGCCCTTTTAAAGGTCGCTCTCTCCGTAGAGAGCGGTGGAGAAGGACATGTAGTCGAGAGCTCCAGGCGCCGCGTCACTCCCTCTGTAAGGAGCCATGCGGGAGATACAGTACTCCGCCTGGTCAGGGGGCAACTCACGCCTCAGCTCCTCCGCTGTGATGTAGTTCTGCACGCACACACACACACACACACACACACACACACACACACACACCACACACACACACACACACCAGTTTTTCTATCAGAGTATAAAGCTCTCAGAAATTTTATCACCTTTTATCAGTAACATCCTCAAAAACCTCTTAAATCTCGAACATTTACATAATCACACACACACACACACACACACACACACACACACACACACACACACACACACACACACACACACACACACACACACACCTTATCTCCAGCGAGGATCTTGAAGGAGGCGATGACCTGGTCAGCCGTGTCCGTGTCTGTTGTTTCCCTGGACATGAAGTCGATGAAGGCCTGGAAGGTCACGGCACCGGTGTTGTTTGGGTCCACAATACCCATAATACGGGCAAACTCAGCGTCACCCTGGCAACAGGAGTCAAGAGGTCAACCCAATCCAAACGTTTTTAACACCAACACTACAATAAACACTATCTACACACATTTACATCTGTAGCTCATTTAATGCACATCATAAATCAGAGAACTGAACCCATAAGCACTGAGAGACAGCGAGAGAGAGAGCGTGTGAGACAGCGAGAGAGAGAGCGTGTGAGACAGCGAGAGAGAGAGCGTGTGAGACAGCGAGAGAGAGAGCGTGTGAGACAGCGAGAGAGAGAGCGCGTGTGAGACAGCGAGAGAGAGAGAGAGAGCATGTGAGACAGCGAGAGAAAGCGAGACAGCGAGAGAGAGAGCGTGTGAGACAGCGAGAGACAGCGAGACAGCGAGAGAGTGAGACAGCGAGAGAGAGCGTGTGAGACAGCGAGAGAGAGCGCGTGTAAGACAGCGAGAGAGAGCGAGACAGCGAGAGAGAGAGCGTGTGAGACAGCGAGAGAGAGAGCGTGTGAGACAGCGAGAAAGAGAGCGTGTGAGACAGCGAGAGAGAGAGCGTGTGAGACAGCGAGAGAGAGAGCGTGTGAGACAGCGAGAGAGAGAGCATGTGAGACAGCGAGAGAGAGAGCGTGTGAGACAGCGAGAGAGAGAGCGTGTGAGACAGCGAGTGAGACAGCGAGACGGCGAGAGAGAGCGAGACAGCGAGACATTAGGCAGTACCAGGCTGGTGCCAGTGGAAATGAGCAGCGCGCGGAAATCGTCCGAGTCCATGATCCCCGTGCGCTTCTGTAAGGGGGAGAGCGAGGGATGAAGATAAGGAGGGAGAGAATGAATGAAATGCAGCCAGAGAGTGAGACAGAAGAGGAGATGAACAGGAAGTAGCCAGGCAGGACAGAGAGAGGAGGACAGAGACAGGGATGGCAGGATGAGGAGGGGAAAAAATAAAAACAGAACAGAAGAGAAGCGTTAAGAGAGACACCGGCGCTGAGACGGAAAGAGGGTGGGGTTACGCACTGAGGATGGAGGGAGGGGGTGGAGTCGTGAGCAGCTGAAGGTGCAAATAAACACTTCTCACAGCGAGCAACCGCACGTGCTGCTCTTGTGCTTTTTACCTGTTTGTTGTTCTCCACGTCGTAACCGAGACTAATCAAACACGCCTTGAACTCCTCGGCCTGTAACGCGCCGCTGTGGTCCTGCAGTCGGCCAATCACACGACAGATCACCCCGAGACGACCAACCACAATGCAAGGAGCACAGGTGCAGAAGGATTTCACATCACACCATGCATTTGATGGAGTCAATACATAAAGGGGTGGAGCCAAATGAGATGAATGTCAAACAAAAGGGATGATGGGAAATACAGCATGGTCCAACAGTTCAAACTAATTCACAATAAAGTTATAAACTCTCTCTCACGCGCGCACACACACACACACACACACACACGCACCATTTCTGTCGGTTTTGTTTTACTCCTTCTCTATTCCACTCTACATCTCTTCCTTCCCTTTCTACACTTTACCTTAATATAATAAACAGTCAACACAATGTTAATGAACCTTATGAAGTTATCTCTCACACACACACACACACACACACACACACACACGACTGTTGGAGTGGACTGCAGGACACACACTGTAAATTCCCCAAAAACCCACAACATGCAAACACGAGTTACAGATTTACACAAAGTGTGTGTGTGTGTGTGTGTGTGTGTGTGTGTGTGACCTTGTCGAAGTGGTTGAAGGAGGCTCTGTACTCGTGGAGCTGCTCCTGACTGATTCCTTTGGCGTCACGGGTCAGAATCTGGTTCTCGATCTCGTTGATGGTGCGAGCGATGGTGGTGAGGAGCTGCTCCCATCCCACACGCAGGTGCTGAGAGACACAAGGGACAAAGAGACACAGAGAGAGACAGAGAGCGGGAGAAAAAGGGAGACAGAGACAATTCAATTACAGAACCTGCATTACTTGTAGGTGTGTGTGTGTACCTCCATGATGTAAGCAGTGTACTTGTACCATGAGTACAATACACACACACACACACACACACACACACACACACACACACGCACACGCACACGCACACGCACACGCACACGCACACGCACACGATTCTAAAAAAGTACAAATTGTGAATGAAAAAGGAATGCAATAAATTTACAAATCTCAAACTTATATTTTATTCACAATAGAATAGAGATAAAATATCAAATGTTGAAAGCGAGACATTTTGAAATGCTGCTGTAATGGAAATCACAACATGGGCTCAGGAAAACTTCCAGAAAACATTGTTGGTGAACACAATCCACCGTGTCATTCACCGTCACCGTCTAAAACTCTATAGGTCAAAAAAGAAGCCGTATCTAAACATGATCCAGAAGCTCAGGTGTTTTCTCCGGGCCAGGGCTCATTTAAAATGCACTGTGGCAAAGTGGAAAACTGTTCTGAG
>JBCEWE010000259.1:149693-159693 GCA_039877035.1 Silurus lanzhouensis
AAATCATTATGTGTGTATGTCCAACTCATGTATAATTGTGTGTGTTTAGCATCAGTTGAGTTCTCCTCCATAGCAGTGTGTGTGCAAGTGTGTGTAAGAGAGTGAATGTGTGAGTGTGAGTGTGTGTGAGAGAGTAAGTGTGTGAATGTGTGTGAGTGAGTGAGTGTGTGTGTGTGAGTGTGTGTGTGAGTGTGTGTGAGAGAGTGAGTGTGTGTGTGAGTGTGTGTGAGAGAGTGAGTGTGAGTGTGTGAGTGTGTGAGAGAGTGAGTGTGTGTGAGAGAGTGAGTGTGTGAGTGTGTGTGTGTGAGAGAGTGAGTGTGTGAGTGTGAGTGTGTGAGAGAGTGAGTGTGTGAGTGTGAGAGAGTGAGTGTGTGAGTGTGAGAGAGTGAGTGTGTGTGAGAGAGTAAGTGTGTGAATGTGTGTGAGAGAGTGTGAGTGTGTGAGAGAGTGAGTGTGTGTGAGAGAGTGAGTGTGTGAGTGTGTGTGAGAGTGAGTGTGTGTGAGAGAGTGAGAGAGTGAGTGTGAGAGAGTGAGTGTGTGAGTGTGAGAGAGTGAGTGTGTGAGTGTGAGAGAGTGAGTGTGTGTGTGTGAGTGTACCATCAGTCCAGCTCTCATGTATAGCTGCTTTCTGGCGGAATTTCTCAGCGAGATGATCAAGTCTCTCGAGTCGGCGGATTTCGTTCAGTAGCCACTCCTCATAGCCTTTCTCCGCCCCCTCCAGGTTATGCCAAGCTCCATTAATATCCTGAACACACACACACACACACACACACACACACAGTGTGAGGGGTGTGTGTAGAGATTGTGTGAGGGGTGTGTGTGTGTGTGTGTGTAGGGATTGTGTGAGGGGTGTGTGTGTGGGGTGTGTGTGTAGAGATTGTGTGAGGGGTGTGTGTGTAGGGATTGTGTAAGGGGTGTGTGTGTGGGGGGGGGGTGTGTGTGTAGGGATTGTGTGAGAGGTGTGTGTGTGTAGGGATTGTGTGAGGGGTGTGTGTGTGTGTAGGGATTGTGTGAGGGGTGTGTGTGTGTGTGTAGGGATTGTGTGAGGGGTGTGTGTGTGTGTGTGTGTAGGGATTGTGTGAGGGGTGTGTGTGTGTGTGTGTGTAGGGATTGTGTGAGGGGTGTGTGTGTGTGTGTGTAGGGATTGTGTGAGGGGTGTGTGTGTGTGTGTGTGTGTGTAGGGATTGTGTGAGGGGTGTGTGTGTGTGTGTGTGTGTAGGGATTGTGTGAGGGGTGTGTGTGTGGGGATTGTTTGAAGGGTGTGTGTGTGTGTAGGGATTGTGTGAGGGGTGTGTGTGTAGGGATTGTGTGAAGGTTGTGTGTAGGGATTGTGTGAGGGGTGTGTGTGTAGGGATTGTGTGAAGGTTGTGTGTAGGGATTGTGTGAAGGTTGTGTGTAGGGATTGTGTAAGGGGTGTGTGTGTGTAGGGATTGTGTGAGGGTTGTGTGTGTAGGGATTGTGTGAGGGGTGTGTGTGTAGGGATTGTGTGAAGGTTGTGTGTAGGGATTGTGTGAGGTTTGTGTGTGTAGGGATTGTGTGAGGGGTGTGTGTGTGTAGGGATTGTGTGAGGTTTGTGTGTGTAGGGATTGTGTGAGGGGTGTGTGTGTAGGGATTGTGTGAGGGGTGTGTGTAGGGATTGTGTGAGGGGTGTGTGTAGGGATTGTGTGAGGGGTGTGTGTAGGGATTGTGTGAGGGGTGTGTGTAGGGATTGTGTGAGGGGTGTGTGTAGGGATTGTGTGAGGTTTGTGTGTGTAGGGATTGTGTGAGGTTTGTGTGTGTAGGGATTGTGTGAGGTTTGTGTGTGTAGGGATTGTGTGAGGGGTGTGTGTAGGGATTGTGTGAGGGGTGTGTGTGTAGGGATTGTGTGAGGGGTGTGTGTGTAGGGATTGTGTGAGGTTTGTGTGTGTAGGGATTGTGTGAGGGGTGTGTGTAGGGATTGTGTGAAGGTTGTGTGTAGGGATTGTGTGAGGTTTGTGTGTGTAGGGATTGTGTGAGGTTTGTGTGTGTAGGGATTGTGTGAGGGGTGTGTGTAGGGATTGTGTGAAGGTTGTGTGTAGGGATTGTGTGAGGGGTGTGTGTGTAGGGATTGTGTGAGGTTTGTGTGTGTAGGGATTGTGTGAGGGGTGTGTGTGTAGGGATTGTGTGAGGTTTGTGTGTGTAGGGATTGTGTGAGGTTTGTGTGTGTAGGGATTGTGTGAGGTTTGTGTGTGTAGGGATTGTGTGAGGTTTGTGTGTGTAGGGATTGTGTGAGGTTTGTGTGTGTAGGGATTGTGTGAGGTTTGTGTGTGTAGGGATTGTGTGAGGTTTGTGTGTGTAGGGATTGTGTGAGGTTTGTGTGTGTAGGGATTGTGTGAAGGTTGTGTGTAGGGATTGTGTGAGGTTTGTGTGTGTAGGGATTGTGTGAGGTTTGTGTGTGTAGGGATTGTGTGAGGTTTGTGTGTGTAGGGATTGTGTGAGGTTTGTGTGTGTAGGGATTGTGTGAGGTTTGTGTGTGTAGGGATTGTGTGAGGTTTGTGTGTGTAGGGATTGTGTGAGGTTTGTGTGTGTAGGGATAGTGTGAGGTTTGTGTGTGTAGGGATAGTGTGAGGTTTGTGTGTGTAGGGATAGTGTGAGGTTTGTGTGTGTAGGGATTGTGTGAGGGGTGTGTGTGTGTAGGGATTGTGTGAAGGGTGTGTGTGTGTAGGGATTGTGTGAGGTTTGTGTGTAGGGATTGTGTGAGGTTTGTGTGTGTAGGGATTGTGTGAGGTTTGTGTGTGTAGGGATTGTGTGAGGTTTGTGTGCGTAGGGATTGTGTGAGGTTTGTGTGCGTAGGGATTGTGTGAAGTTTGTGTGTGTAGGGATTGTGTGAGGTTTGTGTGTGTAGGGATTGTGTGAAGGTTGTGTGTAGGGATTGTGTGAGGGGTGTGTGTGTAGGGATTGTGTGAGGTTTGTGTGTGTGTAGGGATTGTGTGAGGTTTGTGTGTGTAGGGATTGTGTGAGGTTTGTGTGTGTAGGGATTGTGTGAGGTTTGTGTGTGTAGGGATTGTGTGAGGGGTGTGTGTGTAGGGATTGTGTGAAGGTTGTGTGTAGGGATTGTGTGAGGGGTGTGTGTGTAGGGATTGTGTGAGGTTTGTGTGTGTAGGGATTGTGTGAGGGGTGTGTGTGTAGGGATTGTGTGAAGGTTGTGTGTAGGGATTGTGTGAGGGGTGTGTGTGTAGGGATTGTGTGAGGTTTGTGTGTGTAGGGATTGTGTGAGGGGTGTGTGTGTAGGGATTGTGTGAAGGTTGTGTGTAGGGATTGTGTGAGGGGTGTGTGTGTAGGGATTGTGTGAGGGGTGTGTGTGTAGGGATTGTGTGAGGTTTGTGTGTGTAGGGATTGTGTGAGGGGTGTGTGTGTAGGGATTGTGTGAAGGTTGTGTGTAGGGATTGTGTGTAGAGCTGAAGTCACTTACAGACACCATTTTGCCCTCGGAGGGCATAAAGGCGGGCCGGTTGCTGAGCCTCAGTTTGGTCTGCAGCGTGTTGAAGTTGATCTCCAGCTGACATTTCTCCTGGACTTTAGGAGGTTTATGAACCCGGCGATAATCTCTGAAGTCCTCCAGCTTCTGCTGCATCTCCACCATGGTCTTCTCTGGAGCTCGGTTCTCCAACCACGGGATTGTCCTCCTGATCCACTCCAACAACTATACACACAATGAGGAACACCACACATCATAAAAAAATGTATATCAACACACACCGAACACACACACACACACACACACACACTACTCACATCACTGGCGAGTTTCTCGTAGTCCTCCATCAGATGCTCGTTCTCCTGGTTGACAGCGAGAACTTTGCAGATACGATTGGCTGCTGTCTCGGCCTATCAGAGAGCAGAACATTCACTCATGACTGTCGTTTTTTTTATGTCTCTCTCACACACACATGCAGCAGTAACCTGCAGTGAGAGCAGCCAACACACCTGACCTACAGGTACATCTACTCTACTGAGTGTGTATACTCACTACCTGCTTACTGTTAACACACTGTGCCTGTGTGTGTGTGTGTGTGTGGGGGGGGGGGTTAGCTGAAGCTTCTGAAGGAAGATGACATTACTCAGGTGGTTTTCAGTGTACGTACACACACACACACACACACACACACACACACACACACACACACCAGACATATTATCAACATTGTTGTTAGAGAGTTAAGTGGAACACACACACACACACACACACACCTCTAATGAACACACTTCCTGAATGATGCGAACACTCCAGTTGCTAAGGAAAGCTAACAGAGTAAGTGATGCTACATGCTAACACCATTAGCATTAGTGAAGGAGTGGGATGCTAAAACCCAAACTGTGTGTGTGTGTGTGTGTGCGCGCGCGTGCTTTTCGAGTCTGCATGCTGATTATGGCGGAGATGATGGCACGCTGTGAGTGTGTGTGTGTGTGTACCGCTAAAGGACGACCTCTTCAGGAGCTCATAATAAACACTGGAATAAAGAACATTAACATAAAACTTTAAAGAAATCAATAATAATGAAAGATAAAGCACAGAGAGAGAAGCAGCAGTGCATCAAGCCTTTACAGACACACACTCCACACGTCCATCACACACTCCATAGACTCCACCCCTCCCCTGGCTCAGTCCCAAACGCACCTAATGTTTCCAGCTTTACACACTGCTCACACTACACTGATCAGTGATTTGGGACGTGTCCGAGGCATGATGCACGCTGGCTCTCAGGAACACTGAAGACAGAATGAGTTTCCTGCAGATATTACATAAAGGCTGAAATAGCCCTCGTGGTGAAGGGAAAAGTGCCCACGTAAGTGTTTGTCTTAGTGGTTATAAAACCCAATTGCACCCCTTTACTCCTTTACCTCACCCTTTAAAGAGAGGATCCAGGGAAGGAGGAGGAGTGACGATGTTAATAGAGGTCGACTGAATAATCATTCTTTTTTTTATTATTTGGCTGTTTGTGCTTCAAATTCAGGCTGATTAACATTCATGTGCATCTGATACACCAAACTGTACATGTATGTTCTGAGCTTGCATGAGAGTACAGAACTCTACCATACCAGCAGGTGGCAGTAGTCTGTATTCTGAATCCAAACAGAAAAACCTGAAAAGCGGGAACTGTGACTATATAAAACGAGTTCACTTTCTCACTGATGAGCAGCTGACACGGTCCGACTCCAGCCAACGGTGCGGAACACACCGAATAAACTAAAGCTGTTCCCCTCTGAGTGTGTCGTGTCCCAGACTTTACCCTCCCATCCTTCCTTTTAACATTCTAACACTACATGTAGAACGAGAAGAAGAGTGGAACAATAAATGTAGAACGAGAAGAAGAGTGGAACAGTAAATGTAGAACGAGAAGAAGAGTGGAACAGTAAATGTAGAACGAGAAGAAGAGTGGAACAGTACATGTAGAACGAGAAGAAGAGTGGAACAGTACATGTAGAACGAGAAGAAGAGTGGAACAGTACATGTAGAACGAGAAGAAGAGTGGAACAGTAAATGTAGAACGAGAAGAAGAGTGATACAGTAAATGTAGAACGAGAAGAAGAGTGATACAGTACATGTAGAACGAGAAGAAGAGTGATACAGTACATGTAGAACGAGAAGAAGAGTGGAACAGTAAATGTAGAACGAGAAGAAGAGTGGAACAGTAAATGTAGAACGAGAAGAAGAGTGATACAGTAAATGTAGAACGAGAAGAAGAGTGATACAGTACATGTAGAACGAGAAGAAGGGTGGAACAGTACATGTAGAACGAGAAGAAGAGTGGAACAGTAAATGTAGAACGAGAAGAAGAGTGGAACAGTAAATGTAGAACGAGAAGAAGAGTGGAACAGTAAATGTGGAACAGTAAATGTAGAACGAGAAGAAGAGTGGAACAGTAAATGTGGAACAGTACATGTAGAAGGAGAAGAAGTGTGGAACAATAAATGTAGAACGAGAAGAAGAGTGGAACAGTACATGTAGAACGAGAAGAAGAGTGGAACAGTAAATGTAGAACGAGAAGAAGAGTGGAACAGTAAATGTAGAACGAGAAGAAGGGTGGAACAGTACATGTAGAACGAGAAGAAGGGTGGAACAGTAAATGTAGAACGAGAAGAAGAGTGGAACAGTAAATGTGGAACAGTAAATGTAGAACGAGAAGAAGAGTGGAACAGTAAATGTGGAACAGTAAATGTAGAACGAGAAGAAGAGTGGAACAGTAAATGTAGAACGAGAAGAAGAGTGGAACAGTAAATGTGGAACAGTAAATGTAGAACGAGAAGAAGAGTGGAACAGTAAATGTGGAACAGTAAATGTAGAACGAGAAGAAGAGTGATACAGTACATGTAGAACGAGAAGAAGAGTGGAACAGTAAATGTGGAACAGTAAATGTAGAACGAGAAGAAGAGTGGAACAGTAAATGTGGAACAGTAAATGTAGAACGAGAAGAAGAGTGATACAGTACATGTAGAACGAGAAGAAGAGTGGAACAGTAAATGTGGAACAGTAAATGTAGAACGAGAAGAAGAGTGGAACAGTAAATGTGGAACAGTAAATGTAGAACGAGAAGAAGAGTGGAACAGTAAATGTGGAACAGTAAATGTAGAACGAGAAGAAGAGTGATACAGTACATGTAGAACGAGAAGAAGAGTGGAACAGTAAATGTGGAACAGTAAATGTAGAACGAGAAGAAGAGTGGAACAGTAAATGTGGAACAGTAAATGTAGAACGAGAAGAAGAGTGGAACAGTAAATGTGGAACAGTAAATGTAGAACGAGAAGAAGAGTGCACTGGGTGGAAACTTGTGTTGTTGAATAAATGTTTCATGTAAACAATTTTCTGTATCGTCTCTTATTAATGAACTGTTGGATTTTATGAGATGAAGCAGGAAAAAAGAAAATCGACCAAATAAATGTTCATCACATATCAGCCTTCGGCTCTCTGATTTCTACATATGAACATCGGTGGAGAAAAACCCGTACCTGGTGACTGCTAGGTGTCAAGAATGTACTGAAGTTCTACAGGAAACTCAGAGGAAACAGTAAAAGCAGAGTGAGCGCGTGTTCAGCTGCAGTGAAAGCCCAAAGGCCTGACCATGACCTTCACCTCCAAAGGGGTCAAGGTCAAAAGGACAGGTAGGAAAAGGTCCTCACCTTCTGAGCACCAGAGAAGGCGTGATAGAAGCAGGAGACGTAGGTCATTATAGCCTTTTCATCCGGCCTGAGAGTACCAACGATATCTACAGCACAGCACAGCACACACAGAGAGAGAGAGAGAGAGAGAGAGAGAGAGAGAGAGAGAGAGAGAGAGAGAGAGAGAGAGAGAGAGAGAGAAAGTAAGGGAGGTGGTGAAGCCAAGCAACCTGAAGGCTGTGCTCAGTGAGCAGCTGTGTGTGTGTGTGTGTGTGTGTGTGTGTGTGTGTTCAGGAAGTCAGCTGACACACAGCGAGGCATCTGATTGGCTCCTGTGGTTGCAGTAGCCCCGCCCCCTCAGAGAGTAAGAGTAAAAGTCCTCTCATTAAATCAACAGGGCAACCCCAGGAGAGAGAGAGAGAGAGAGAGAGAGAGAGAGAGAGAGAGAGAGAGAGAGAGAGAGAGAGAGAGAGAGAGAGAGAGAGAGAGAACGCCATGCTGGACAGAGCTTAAGGGCCAAAGGTCGATCGTAGGGGTCAAAGGTCAGGGGGTGGTACCTTCTGTGCTCCAGAAAAGGCATGGTAGAAACTGGACACATAGGTCATTATAGCTTTCTCATCAGGACGAGCAGTGTTCACTATGTCTGTAGAGAAACACATGTTATACACACACCCACGCACGCACACGCTATTCCTACACACGCACACACAACTATACTCCGTCAACTATACAGATACACAACACACACATTTAACAGGGTCCAACACCATGTTCCTGCATGCACACACACACACACACACCTTCTGCATCCAGCATCTTGGGAATGTCCAGGTATTTCTCTGCCACTTCAAATGCATTGTTCAGATTTGTAACAGGATCATCCTACAAACACACACACACACACATCAGTGAAGCATTTCCTCTGTGTACAAGGTAAATGAAGATAATGGCATGTGTGTGTGTGTGTGTGTGTATATATATGTCACCTTGCGCAGTTTGTCATAGTTGATGAGTTCAGGTCTATGTCTGTGGATCAGAGCGTTAAAAGCCAGACCATCCTTCCAGCTGCAGAGAGGGAGAGGGGGGAGAGAGAGAGAGAGAGAGAGAGAGAGAGAGGGAGGTATTTATTAGTGTGTATGCACAGCAGTGGTTAACAGGGGCAGTGTTGTTGTGTGTCTGTTCAGCTAAATTTATTTTTAACTAAAATATCACAATAAGCATTAGACATTATTAATTAAACTACATCAGGGTCTAGGAGTAGTGAGTAGACTTCTAGTAGGGTATAGGGTGTAGATTAAAGGGTGTAGAGTATAGTGGGGAGGCTACGGGGTAGAGTACAGGGAGTTGGGTATGGGGGTACAGGGTGTTGGGTATGGGGGTACAGGGTGTTGGGTATGGGGGTACAGGGTGTTGGGTATGGGGGTACAGGGTGTCGGGTATGGGGGTACAGGGTGTCGAGTACAGGGGGTTGAGTATATGTGGAAGGGTATGGGGTAAAGTGTGTCGAGTACAGGGGGTAGGATACACGGGGTAGAGTGTGTGCCCTGTGTAAAAGGGGAAATGTGGAGTTACACCACATCACCACCAACTGACATTTAAAGACTAATGAGCTGAAATCAGAGTTGAAGGCCAGCAAACACTTTTTGCAGAACCTGCTGCACAAATACGTTTTAGTTTTTAGCAAAAAAAAAGTCTTTTTCAGACAGCGGTTTATTTAAGGAAGTAATGACCTTAACCACAGAAACTGTTTCAATGATTTAAAAATCAAAAAGGAATAAACTTCACACTCTGTACTGTAGATCTCAGACTGCAGCAGTGCCCAGGAGACTGGAGTCACTGACAGAAAACCTTCAGGTCAACATCAACATACTCATCAAATACTCATCACTCTGTGGATAGTTTTCACTAGAGTGTAGGGTATATGATATAGGGTGTAGAGTGTAGGGTGTAGAGTGTAGGGTATATGATATAGGGTGTAGAGTGTAGGGTGTAGAGTGTAGGGTATATGATATAGGGTGTAGAGTGTAGGGTGTAGAGTGTAGGGTATATGATATAGGGTGTAGAGTATAGGGTGTAGAGTGTAGGGTGTAGAGTGTAGGGTATATGATATAGGGTGTAGAGTATAGGGTATATGATATAGGGTGTAGAGTGTAGGGTGTAGAGTGTAGGGTATATGATATAGGGTGTAGAGTGTAGGGTGTAGAGTGTAGGGTATATGATATAGGGTGTAGAGTATAGGGTGTAGAGTGTAGGGTGTAGAGTGTAGGGTATATGATATAGGGTGTAGAGTATAGGGTATATGATATAGGGTGTAGAGTGTAGGGTGTAGAGTGTAGGGTATATGATATAGGGTGTAGAGTGTAGGGTGTAGAGTGTAGGGTATATGATATAGGGTGTAAAGTATAGGGTGTAGAGTGTAGGGTATATGATATAGGGTGTAGAGTGTAGGGTATATGATATAGGGTGTAGAGTATAGGGTGTAGAGTGTAGGGTATATGATATAGGGTTTAGAGTGTAGGGTATATGATATAGGGTGTAGAGTGTAGGGTATATGATATAGGGTGTAGAGTATAGGGTGTAGAGTGTAGGGTATATGATATAGGGTGTAGAGTGTAGGGTATATGATATAGGGTGTAGGGTATATGATATAGGGTGTAGGGTATATGATATAGGGTGTAGAGTGTAGGGTATATGATATAGGGTGTAGAGTATAGGGTGTAGAGTGTAGGGTATATGATATAGGGTGTAGAGTGTAGGGTGTATGATATAGGGTGTAGAGTGTAGGGTGTAGAGTGTAGGGTATATGATATAGGGTGTAGAGTGTAGGGTATATGATATAGGGTGTAGAGTATAGGGTGTAGAGTGTAGGGTATATGATATAGGG
>JBCEWE010000259.1:164693-177193 GCA_039877035.1 Silurus lanzhouensis
TCACACACACACCTTATGCTGATTATCTATAGAGTAAGAGAGAGAAGGAGATAGACTGTGTGTGTGTGTGTGTGTGTGTGTGTGTGTGTGTGTGTGTGCATGCACAATGTGAACATGAACATGCAGATTTAGTTTTAATCACTGATAAGTGAAACACAATACACACACACACACACACACACACACACACACTTCTGTGTCAGGTGACCTGCACTGGTTTTAGAAGTGGCCGGGGGGATGGGGGCACATTACACCATGCCAGAGGGTCAGCGGCCCGGCAGGAGCCGGAGTGAGGGTCAGGGGCCCGGCAGGAGCCGGAGTGAGAGGAGCCGGAGTGAGGGTCAGGGGCCCGGCAGGAGCCGGAGTGAGGGTCAGGGGCCCGGCAGGAGCCGGAGTGAGAGGAGCCGGAGTGAGGGTCAGGGGCCCGCCAGGAGCCGGAGTGAGGGTCAGGGGCCCGCCAGGAGCCGGAGTGAGGGTCAGGAACACTCTGTGTTTAGGAGGTTTAGATGATGAGAGAGGATAACGTTCTCCTGTAACTCGGGAGGAAATGAAAGAGCAGAGCGGAACACTTCCCCTGTGTAGAGCCGTTATGTCTCATAGCTGCTGCTGAACCCTGTGTGAAACGCAAACACACTGCTGGAGGTCACGTATGTGTTACACCACCAACACGCCGAGTCAGAGAACCACAGCACTCGCTCACACACACACACACACACACACACACTAAATTCACAGCAGAATTATTCTGAGAACTCCTCACACCTCTGAACTTGTGTGTGTGTGTGTGTGTGTGTGTGTGTGTGTGTGTGTGTGTGTGTGTGTGTGTGTGAGCGAGAAAGAGAGATTTTATATAAATGCAGTAAGAAGCAGAATTAAGGATGTGTGAATCTTCTCACACTGGACATTTTGCTGAAAAGCTCTTCATTTCAGACGTGTTAATCACACTGCAACTCTCTGATAGAACACACACACACACACACACAGTTCTGGTCGTTATGGTAACGCACATGGATGTAGATGTGGACAGATCAGTATGGTGGTGAGGAGGACATTCTTTACACCAGGACGAACCATTAAAGACCCCAGAAAGAACTAAGATTAGACCCGAGTTCTCCTGCCGGGGAACAGCTACAAATTAGACTTCTGGTTTAACCAATGCAAGTGTGTGTGTGTGTGTGTGTGTGTATATACCTGGTATGTGTGTACCTGTAGTGGGCATGGCCTGATGAACAGTAGCCAATCAGTGTAGTGTTTACTGTACAGTTAACAGTGTGTTAGTGATTCAAAGAAGAATGTAGAAAGATGTGAAGCTGTGAGTAAACAGGGCACATCACCCCCAACACCCCCCCCCCACCCACACGCCAATTAACTTTTGTTACATCAGTAATTTGCACAACACTGAACATTTAAGAAACTCATTTACATGTCTTTGGTCTACTGAGAGCAAGACTCTCTCTCTGTCACTGTGTGTGTGTGTGTGTGTGTGTGTGTGTGTGTGTGACTGAGCGAGTCAGGCCGGTTTACTCCTCCACATTGCACATTGTCATTAACTGCCACTTCCTTTCTGTGGCGCTCACACACTTTTCCCTTATAAGGTAACAAGATCACTAACCATGATGCAACACACACACACACACACACACACACACACACACACACACACACACACACACACACACACACATCAAAAGCACGTGATCAAAGAAGGCACACCTTTAACTCCCCACCCACCCTGCACTAACACACATAAAATCCTGTGTGTGTGTTTATTGCAGTGGAATGTGCACCCCCACAAAGAAATAGCCAATGAGTGAGAGAGAAGACAGGCGCCGTCTCTCCCTCTCTCTCGGCCACTTCCTGTGGAGAAGATAAGGGACACACACACACACACACACACACACACACACACACACACACACACACACACACACACACAAACCTGAATGACTGTGTGTGTAATGACTTTGATTCTGAGTAATGGAGAACATTATCTAAAGTAAAGATGTGCATCATGCTCCCACTCACTCACTCCACCCACCCACCCACTCCACCCACCCACTCCACCCACCCACTCCCACACACACTCCACCCACTCACTCCACCCACCCACTCACTCCACCCACCCACCCACTCCCACACACACTCCACCCACCCACCCACTCCACTGCTTTAGTGAGTAATCAAGGTGTGTGTAAGGTCGGGTTGTAGTGCAGTAGTCAATTTCACACAATGATTCATGGAGATTAAACATACACTGTTAGAGGTGTGTGTGTGTGTGTGTGTGTGTGTGTGTGTGCGTGTACATATGCATTAATGTGTGTGGTCATTCTCGCATGGCATTACTCACCAGTGCATCAAAATATATACTTAAGTGCAAAGGAAGTGCAACAGAGTACAATCAGAGCGATATAACACACACACACACACATTTTGATGCACACACACAGATGATGGAGTTGTGACTACAGCGTTTTTCCTTCATCACCGTCTTCTCCATCTGACTTCACCTACAAACACATTTTTCTCATACTGATTTGAGTGAAAGTCAGGATTTTACAAAAGCTCTTAAATTACAACACTGACATTTCTCAATGTAGAAACACACACACACACACACACACACACACACACACACACACACACACACACACACCCTTGCTAGAAGGAAATAACAGAAGCCATATTAACCAGACTTCCTGTTTCAGTCAGGGTTACCAGACCATAACACACTTCCACTTCCACTTCCCCCCCCCCCCCACACACACACCTGATATTAACCCACACTGCGTTTGGGACAGATCCCAAATTGGACATTTCCCCCACTGTGGGAAGGTTTCTCTCATCCTCACTGCAGCCCCGTCCTAAACACCAATACACTCGGCATAAACACTACAATCACCCTGAACAGTGCACTACACACAGGTGTGGCCTTATGCCCCAGCACACATCAGAACATCAGAGACGTGAGGAGCAGAGTGTAAAACAGCCAGTGTGGAAGCTCATCACGTACACGAGCACGCAGGTGAAAGCACCTTCAGCACATTTCTCAGTCAGGAGGAAACCACAAACACCTCCGTCATCATCATCATCATCATCATCATCTCAGCACAAGAAACTGCAGAGAGAACCGTTCTGAGGTGGAGCACAAAGTCATCTGCACAGGGGAACAACATGGTAAAGAACCTGTGTGTGTGTGGGGGGGGGGGAATTAGTCCATTTACAGGGGTCAAAGGTCAGTTTTACAGGTCTGGCTGACACATTCCTCACACACACACACACAATGCTGATCACAGCATCACTATGTACTTATATGGACTCTCACACAGAGAGGGTTGTGTCCTGTTTAGAGGTAGACTCCCACCGTAGAGAGTGTGTGTGTGTGTGTGTGTGTGTGTGTAACGCTGCTCAGAACAGTTTGCATGTTAAATGTTGGTTAGAGGTTCGATTTCCTAGTGGTTTGTTTATCATGACATGCAAAGCACCGTGGGAAACCAGACTGACATCATCAGCACACACACACACACACACACACACACACACACACACACTCACACACACTCACACACACTCACACACACACACACACACACACACACACACACACACACACACACACACACACCTCTGGCTAATTGCAGAGGACAATTCACACCATCACACACTAACCCTAACCCAACTTGTTTTAGGGGTGTGAGGAGTTCTCAGAAATACTTTTAGCAAACGCAATGCTGCGTGACACAACGCGTCTGAGCTCGCTCTTACACACACACACACACACACACGCTCTCTCACACACGCTCTCTCACACACACACACACACACACACACACACACACTTGCGCTCACACACACACACTCGCGTTTACACACACTCGTGCTCACTCACACACACACACACACTCGCGCTCAAACACACACGCATTCGAGCTCACACACACACACACTCGCGCTCACACACACGCTCTCTCACACACACACACACACACACACACACACTTGCGCTCACACACACACACTCGCGTTTACACACACTCGTGCTCACTCACACACACACACACACTCGCGCTCAAACACACACGCATTCGAGCTCACACACGCACACACTCGCGCTCACACACACGCACACACTCGCGCTCACACACACGCTCACACACGCACACACTCGCGCTCACACACACGCACACACACAATCGCGCTCACACACACGCACGCACACACTCGCGCTCACACACACGCACGCACACACACGCACGCACACACTCGCGCTCACACACACGCACGCACACACACGCGCTCACACACACGCGCTCACACACACGCACGCACACACACGCACGCACACACACGCACACACTCGCGCTCACACACACGCACGCACACACTCGCGCTCACACACACGCACGCACACACTCGCGCTCACACACACGCACGCACACACTCGCGCTCACACACACGCACCTGAAACCAAAAGAACAAGACAAAAGTGTAAAAGAGAGAAGAATGACATTCTACACATACTGCTGATTCTAAACCCTCACCCTCACCCTCTCTCTCACTCACACAATTATACACACATTCACTACAGCAAACCCACTTTCAGCCAGAATACAGTGTGAGACGTGTGTGTGAGACAGGCGAGACATGTGTGTGAGACAGGCGAGACCTGTGTGTGAGACAGGCGAGACCTGTGTGTGAGACAGGCGAGACCTGTGTGTGAGACATATGTTCAGAAAGTATGAAAAATGTGATTTTAGATTAATTCATAAATAACCACATGAGAACTCTTTACCACACACACACACACACACACACACACACACACACACACACACACACACACACACAGCTGTAAATTAGGTGATCAGGGTGTAATGGATTAAAGCTTCACCACGCTGCTGTGTGTAGAACAGACTCTGTACCAATCAGATCACAGCCCTCTGAGGGTCTGCACCAATTGTGTGATCAGATCTTTGCCCTATTCCTGACTGTTTCAGTGGAGATGATCTGAGGAGGGTTGAGGGAGAGGAGAGCGGTGTGGTGTGGTGGAGATGATCTGAGGAGGGTTGAGGGAGAGGAGAGCGGTGTGGTGTGGTGGAGATGATCTGAGGAGGGTTGAGGGAGAGGAGAGCGGTGTGGTGTGGTGGAGATGATCTGAGGAGGGTTGAGGGAGAGAAGAGCGGTGTGGTGTGGTGGAGATGATCTGAGGAGGGTTGAGGGAGAGGAGAGCGGTGTGGTGTGGTGGAGATGATCTGAGGAGGGTTGAGGGAGAGGAGAGCGGTGTGGTGTGGTGGAGATGATCTGAGGAGGGTTGAGGGAGAGAAGAGCGGTGTGGTGTGGTGGAGATGATCTGAGGAGGGTTGAGGGAGAGAAGAGCGGTGTGGTGTGGTGGAGATGATCTGAGGAGGGTTGAGGGAGAGGAGAGCGGTGTGGTGTGGTGGAGATGATCTGAGGAGGGTTGAGGGAGAGAAGAGCGGTGTGGTGTGGTGATCTGAGGAGGGTTGAGGGAGAGGAGAGCGGTGTGGTGTGGTGGAGATGATCTGAGGAGGGTTGAGGGAGAGGAGAGCGGTGTGGTGTGGTGGAGATGATCTGAGGAGGGTTGAGGGAGAGAAGAGCGGTGTGGTGTGGTGGAGATGATCTGAGGAGGGTTGAGGGAGAGGAGAGCGGTGTGGTGTGGTGGAGATGATCTGAGGAGGGTTGAGGGAGAGGAGAGCGGTGTGGTGTGGTGATGATCTGAGGAGGGTTGAGGGAGAGGAGAGCGGTGTGGTGGAGATGATCTGAGGAGGGTTGAGGGAGAGGAGAGCGGTGTGGTGTGGTGGAGATGATCTGAGGAGGGTTGAGGGAGAGAAGAGCGGTGTGGTGTGGTGGAGATGAATGTTTGGTATGTGGTCACACCGGTTACTGGAATTCCAGTCATTTTGCTCTCCTCAGTGTTGCTCAGCAGCTAATGGTGCCACCTTTTTATTTTCCGGAGTGAAATTGTAATAAAGCCTTACCTGGCTCTAGGTGGATTAACAGAACCATCTGAGGAACTCACTACACCTTCAGTTTCGTCTTTCTGATGAATAAATGACTTCATTTCACTGCAGAAACACGACACTCAGGAATGCGAGTCTGAGCAGTTCAGCCGATACCGATACCCTGCGATACTGCAGAATTAAACTACCGATAACCAGATATTGAACAGGAGGAGATCAATAATTACACACGGACATGTTGTTTATGAATTGTGATAATATTTAGTGGAAGAGGAACACCTGAGTCCACAGGTGTGTAAATCGCAGTTTCCTGTCACACACCCAAAAACTGTTCCGGTTTATAAAACCGACTTCACTTTTTCTCCAATCAGGAGGAAAAAAACCCTGAGCTGAAAATACACTCAGAAACACACACATTCCTCATATAGAGAGGAAAAAACAGCACACTGACCACGAACAGGCAGAACCGGAGCAGCTGGAGGTCCACATCCGCCTCACACACACACACACACACACACACACACACACACACACACGGCCTGCTCGACACAACTTTTCCTGCTAGCATGTTAGCTAAGGACACACCACGAAAAAAAAAAATCACACGGAATTAAATCTAAAAATCATCTGTATAAAAAAACATCACATCTCTTCATTAATCCGAATAAAAGGAAAATACAGAATTCTTCATCCTGCTCTTTTATAAAATCAGTATCCTGCAGAATCCTGACGCGCGCAGGCCCAATCCTAATCCCCGAACTTTCCTACAATCCTGCTCCCGGGTTTCCGCTCACCTTCCTCTGCTGCTTCTCCCAGGCCGGGTCGAGCAGCAAGTCTCGGTCCCAGTCGTTCTCCTGCTCCATGTAGCTCTGCTGCCCGGAGTATTGATATGGATTATTCGCTGCGTGGTAATCTACCATCTCAGACAAAAAACTGTCTGATTGCTTTTTTTCTGTTCGAAACTGAAAGAATCAGAACCGAACCAGGGATGTAATTAGAAAGTGTGTAGAAGCTGAGAGAGAATCGAAGCGCAGGTTGACTGAAGTCCCGCTCAGAGTGAATCCGCTCCGGCCAGGAAAATGGAGTAGGAGGCCGTGCTGTAGGGGGCGGAGCTAAAAGACTTTATGGATATTACAATGAGGAAGGAGGAGTTATGCCGCAGTTCAAACACTAAAGTGGGCTGAGTTATTGATCTGCATATTCAACTGGTTTAAAAGCATTAGGTCTGTAGCCCCGCCCCCACCGCCTTTTCGAAGTGATCATAAAACAGTTGCGTTTGATTGTGAAACATTTGAATTATGCAAAAGTTAAATTTGATCAAATGTAGAAAAGCGCATTAAATGTGAAAATGTTTCATTTTAATTACTTAAAATTCTTAGAACTGTACAGAATACAGAATATACCTCCATCACACACTGTGGATTTCTGTATTTACACAATTCTGGGATTCACTTTCAGCAACTTGTCCATGTTATAATGCCTCATAAATGCTTCATAATGACAACACAGTTCACACATGGTAGAGTGTTTTCAGTGCTGATCCCAGATCAGTGTATCTCTGAAATATACTCTATGTCAATGAACATCAGTTATAGTGTTAAAGTTGAATAGTTTAGTGTGTAATCATCTGATATAATAATAATAATAATAATAATAATAATAATAATAATAATAATAATAAAATAATCTGATTCATATATTTCACATGTATTTGTTAAGTTTTTAATATTTAACAGAATACTACAATGATCAATGTTAATGACAATGAAATGTTAATAAGTGAAACAGATTCATGAATTTATTAATGTATTATAAAGCTGCCATGTCTGTGAGCTGAATCTTTCTTGTGATGTCCCTGTAGATGAGGAGAGAGAGAGAGAGAAAGAGAGAGAGAGAGAGGGAGAGAGAGAGAGAGAGAGAGCGAGAAAGAGAGAAAGAGAGAGAGAGAGAGAGAAAGAGAGAAAGAGAGAGAGAGAGAGAGAGAGAGAGCGAGAGAGAGAGAGAGAGAGAGAGAGAAAGAGAGAGAGAGAGAGAGAGAGAGAGAGAGCGAGAGAGAGAGAGAGAGAGAGAGAGAGAGAGAGAGAGAGAGAGAGACTGTGTTGCCTCCTTCAGGTAGAATTAGAGTATTACAGAGAATAGTTAATTTACCCATAACTCAATGTTGTGTATTTGTACTGTCTGAATTCTTGTAGTTTCACTGTTTTTCTGGAAAAACAACATTATATATAATGTATTGAAACTATATAATATAGAGGAATAAAAATAAAAACCCCCACAGTCTCACAGTTCCACATCCACTCTGAATGTTACTGTACCTACAGACTACCTACAGTACTTACACATAATAAACACTGCAGGAGATCACTACTGAAGCCTGACGTTTCATACATTATGTAGCACTATGTTGTAGAATTATGTTGTTGCATTCCAAAGAAGATTTACAGTGAAAAGTTATAGTGTAGATTTACAGTGAAGAGCTACAGTGAAGCATTATAGTGAAGAGCTACAGTGAAGCGTTATAGTGAAGAGCTACAGTGAAGCGTTATAGTGAAGAGCTACAGTGAAGCGTTATAGTGTCGATTTACAGTGAAGAGCTACAGTGAAGCGTTATAGTGAAGAGTTACAGTGAAGCGTTATAGTGAAGAGCTACAGTGAAGCATTATAGTGTCGATTTACAGTGAAGAGCTACAGTGAAGCGTTATAGTGAAGAGCTATAGTGAAGCGTTATAGTGTCGATTTACAGTGAAGAGCTACAGTGAAGCGTTATAGTGAAGAGCTACAGTGAAGCGTTATAGTGAAGAGCTACAGTGAAGCGTTATAGTGTCGATTTACAGTGAAGAGCTACAGTGAAGCGTTATAGTGAAGAGTTACAGTGAAGCGTTATAGTGAAGAGCTACAGTGAAGCATTATAGTGTCGATTTACAGTGAAGAGCTACAGTGAAGCGTTATAGTGAAGAGTTACAGTGAAGCGTTATAGTGTCGATTTACAGTGAAGAGCTACAGTGAAGCGTTATAGTGAAGAGCTACAGTGAAGCGTTATAGTGTCGATTTACAGTGAAGAGCTACAGTGAAGCGTTATAGTGAAGAGCTACAGTGAAGCGTTATAGTGTCGATTTACAGTGAAGAGCTACAGTGAAGCGTTATAGTGAAGAGCTACAGTGAAGCGTTATAGTGTCGATTTACAGTGAAGAGCTACAGTGAAGCGTTATAGTGAAGAGTTACAGTGCAGCGTTATAGTGTCGATTTACAGTGAAGAGCTACAGTGAAGCGTTATAGTGAAAAGCTTTAGTGAATACTTACCATGTAGTTACAGTGAATGTACTTGTGAAGTTAAAGAAAGTATACACTTTGGTGCTTTGGTACAGCCCTAAATGTGTAAATATCTGCAAACATTTAGTAAAGCCGAGTTCACACTGTGTGACTTTTATAGTATCCTGCAAATGTTGTTTGTCAGACTGTATGAAAATGATCTCAATGCCACAATGTATGTTCACAGATGTCATAATGTTAGACTGAACAACAGTCAAAACTGACCGCACAAAACTGACACGTTCAGACCCATGTTCTCTCGGTAACGGTAGCAAGCAGCAAACAAAAACAATTTGTAGCATTTTGGTTATGACATTCCTTGATAAAAAAAATCATACAAACACCAATTTTTTCCACATTTTCCTGAGGTGGTTTAAAGTTGATTGCATCACCAGGTTTGGTGCTCTTGGCTCTTGCTTTGACAATCACACTGCAGGAAAGAGTCAAAAATCTTCTGAAACTGCCAGAGTTTCATCGAAGTAAAAAAACGATCACAACGGGTGAACAAACCAGAGATCAAAGTCTACAGATTTTAGCCTTGGATTATAAAAATCTTTTAGGATTTTTAAAATTAGTCCCAGTTGACCAAATCATCGTCAGAATCACAGTGTGCATCTGGCTTTAGACCAGTGGTTTTCAAAGTGTGGAGCGCCGCTCTAGTGGGGAATAAAGACATGACAGGTGAGACGCAATGATTTAATTTTTTTGTTGTGGTTCATTTATCTTAATTTATGATTTTCTTCATTGAACATTAAGTTTATACACTCAAAGCAACCACAAACAAACAATTAGTTCATTAATGCAAGTAAAATAAAACAACATTAGTTGGGATACCGAACACAACTACACTTTTTTTTCTATTTTTTTAATGATGCTATTTAATGTTATTGGTTTAGAACAGACATGGGTAAACTACGGCCCGCGGGACACACACGGCCCATTGGGTTTATTAATCCGGCCCGCCGAACGTGACCAAATTCTATTAAAATAGGTACGGGTAAACATTGTTCAATTTACCTTTTTCCTGTAATGCCCACATTTCCCCTAAAGATGTCGCACTTCAGCTCCATTGACGTTGTTCGCGTGCAATACAGTATTCTCTTCTCCTCTTAGGAGAGATTAATCTGAAAAAGAAAAAAAAACTGCGACAGTTTCTGACAAACAAAACTTACTGCAGACTTTGATGAACTGGCAAAATAAGGAGTTCAACAACACTGTTGAACTTGAGTTTTTCTGCTGTGTTTATTGATGCACTGGCAAAAAAAGATAAACAAATTGTTGATTGATATATATACAGTGAGGAAAATAAGTATTTGAACACCCTGCTATTTTGCAAGTTCTCCCACTTAGAAATCATGGAGGGGTTAAGGGTTAGGGTTAGAAAAAAATCCAGAAATCACAATATATGATTTTTTAACTATTTATTTGTATGATGCAGCTGCAAATAAGTATTTGAACACCTGAGAAAGTCAATTTTAATATTTGGTACAGGAGCCTTTGTTTGCAATTACAGAGGTCAAACGTTTCCTGTAGTTTTTCACCAGGTTTGCACACACTGCAGGAGGGATTTTGGCCCACTCCTCCACACAGATCTTCTCTAGATCAGTCAGGTTTCTGGCCTGTCGCTGAGAAACATGGAGTTTGAGCTCCCTCCAAAGATTCTCTATTGGGTTTAGGTCTGGAGACTGGCTAGGTCATGCCAGAACCTTGATATGCTTCTTACAGAGCCACTCCTTGGTTATCCTGGCTGTGTGCTTCGGGTCATTGTCATGTTGGAAGACCCAGCCTCAACCCATCTTCAATGCTCTAACTGAGGGAAGGAGGTTGTTCCCCAAAATCTCGCAATACATGGCCCTGGTCATCCTCTCCATAATACAGTGCAGTAGCCCTGTCCCATGTGCAGAAAAACACCCCCAAAGCATGATGCTACCACCCCCATGCTTCACAGTAGGGATGGTGTTCTTGGGATGTTACTCATCATTCTTCTTCCTCCAAACACGTTTAGTGGAATTATGACTCAAAAGTTTTATTTTGGTCTCATCTGACCACATGACTTTCTCCCATGACTCCTCTGGATCATCCAAATGGTCATTGGTAAACTTAAGACGTGCCTGGACATGTGCTGGTTTAAGCAGGAGAACCTTCCGTGCCATGCATGATTTCAAACCATGACGTCTTAGTGTATTACCAACAGTAACCTTGGAAACGGTGGTCCCAGCTCTTTTCAGGTCATTGACCAGCTCCTCCCGTGTAGTTCTGGGCTGATTTCTCACCTTCCTTAGGATCATTGAGACCCCACGAGGTGAGATCTTGCATGGAGCCCCAGTCCGAGGGAGATTGACAGTCATGTTTAGCTTCCTCCATTTTCTAATGATTGTTCCAACAGTGGACCTTTTTTTCACCAAGCTGCTTGGCAATTTCCCCGTAGCCCTTTCCAGCCTTGTGGAGGTGTACAATTTTGTCTCTAGTGTCTTTGGACAGCTCTTTGGTCTTGGCCATGTTAGTAGTTGGATTCTTACTGATTGTATGGGGTGGACAGGTGTCTTTATGCAGCTAACGACCTCAAACAGGTGCATCTAATTTAGGATAATAAATGTAGTGGAGGTGGAGATTTTAAAGGCAGAATAACAGGTCTTTGAGGGTCAGAATTCTAGCTGATAGACAGCTGTTCAAATACTTATTTGCAGCTGTATCATACAAATAAATAGTTTAAAAATCATATATTGTGATTTCTGGATTTTTTTTTTAGATTATGTCTCTCACAGTGGACATGCACCTACGATGACAATTTCAGACCCCTCCATGATTTCTAAGTGGGAGAACTTGCAAAATAGCAGCGTGTTCAAATACTTATTTTCCTTACTGTGTATATATATATATATATATGTGTGTGTGTTTGTGTGTGTGTATGTATATATATGACCTGGCCCCTCTGTCAAATTTTAGAACCCATTGTGGCCCGTGAGTCTAAAAGTTTGCCCATCCCTGGTTTAGAACTTAATATTTTAATACATTTGACATTTGTTAAAGTTATATTGCACATATTTTATAAAAATAAATGAAAAAGTTGAGGTGTAGTTAAGATGTTGTTGAGGTGTAGTTGAGGTGTAAACCGTGGTTTTACATCTAACTTTTATATCTAACTGAGACCCATTTAAAAGTGAGTTAAAGGTGATTTGAAGGTGAGTTGAAGGTGAGTTACAGGAGACTTGTGTG
>JBCEWE010000259.1:184693-189693 GCA_039877035.1 Silurus lanzhouensis
TGTATGAGATGTGTGTATGAGGTGTGTGTGTGTGTATAGATATGTGTGTGTATGAGATGTGTGTATGAGGTGTGTATGTGTGTGTATGAGATGTTTGTGTGTGTGTGTGTGTATGTGTGTGTGTGTATAGATATGTGTGTGTATGTGTGTGTATGAGATGTTTGTGTGTGTATGTGTGTGTATGAGATGTTTGTGTGTGTATGAGATGTGTGTATGAGGTGTGTGTGTGTGTATAGATATGTGTGTGTATGAGATGTGTGTATGAGGTGTGTATGTGTGTGTATGAGATGTTTGTGTGTGTGTGTGTGTATGTGTGTGTGTGTATAGATATGTGTGTGTATGTGTGTGTATGAGATGTGAAGCAGAATAAATGTTAAACCTTCTGCAAAAGTATTTTTTTCTGACGCTCAAAATCCCCTGGTTTCAGTTCTTCACAAAGGAAGTGACAGAAGAAGAAACAACAACGTTCTGAACCACCTCATAAACAATTTCATTCCTTTTATCTACAGCACACGATATTTCCTAGAAATGTGTTTAATAGTGTTCTGGGATTTCCTTTACTCATTCACACACACACACACACACACACACACACACACACACACACACACACACACACTAGGGATGCAACAATACAGTTAGCCCACGGTTCAATACATACCTCGGTTTTTGGTTCGGTTCTGACGGCTTAACACATAAAAGTGTTTTTTGTTATTCTATGTGTAGGCAATAGGAACAGTAAGAGGTTAAGAAGAAACAAATAAAAATTATTTATTGCAATACTCCTTTATTTTACTTAAAAGCAAAGAAAAGTCCACTGATTCCGAGTGTAATAAACATTTTTTTTTTTTTTTTATTAACACTGAAATCTCACAGCTGCTGGTGGGCCATGTTCAACCTGAGAACACATCAATTCCTTAATTTAGAAAATAAACATACATGTGAAATTAGTAAACATAAATTGACCATTTCAAATAAACAAACTTCAGTGAACATAAATAAAGCATCTTGATTAAAGTTAACAGTGTTCCAGTACAGTGTCCTTCATTCAGTAAAGTGCAATTTAGGTCCAATTCCTACACAATACTGTTGCATGTCTCTTCACAGAGGAAAAAAGTGTGAGACAGTAGTCTGTAACGCAGATCGAGTGTTTTTATAAGATGACAAAAGGCCGCATCTACAATCACCGAAAACGGCTGCAAATCTCTGGCAATGACCACCACCACTGAATGACCACCACCACTGAATGACCACCACCACTGAATGACCACCACCACTGAATGACCACCCCCACTGAATTAACCCCCCCACTGAATGACCACCCCCACAGAATTAACCCCCCCACTGAATGACCACCCCCACAGAATTAACCCCCCCACTGAATGACCACCCCCACTGAATTAACCCCCTCACTGAATGACCACCCCCACTGAATTAACCCCCCCACTGAATTAACCCCCCACTGAATGACCACCCCCACAGAATTAACCCCCCACTGAATGACCACCCCACTGAATTAACCCCCCACTGAATTAACCCCCCCCACTGAATGACCACCCCACAGAATTAACCCCCCACAGAATTAACCCCCCACTGAATGACCACCCCCACTGAATTAACCCCCTCACTGAATGACCACCCCACTGAATTAACCCCCCCACTGAATGACCACCCCCACTTAATGACCACCCCCACTGAATTAACCCCCCCACTGAATTAACCCCCCCACTGAATGACCACCCCCACTGAATTAACCCCCCCACAGAATGACCACCCCCACTTAATGACCACCCCACTCAATTAACCCTCCCACTTAATGACCACCCCCACTCAATTAACCCCCCCACTGAATGACCACCCCCACTCAATTAACCCCCCCACTGAATTAACCCCCCCCACTCAATTAACCCCCCCACTTAATGACCACCCCCACTCAATTAACCCCCCCACTGAATGACCACCCCCACTTAATGACCACCCCCACTCAATTAACCCCCCACTTAATGACCACCCCCACTCAATTAACCCCCCACTTAATGACCACCCCACTCAATTAACCCCCCACTGAATGACCACCCCCACTTAATGACCACCCCCACTCAATTAACCCCCCACTTAATGACCACCCCCACTCAATTAACCCCCCCACTGAATTAACCCCCCCCACTGAATGACCACCCCCACTGAATTAACCACCCCCACTCAATTAACCCCCCACTCAATTAACCCCCCCCACTTAATGACCACCCCCACTCAATTAACCCCCCCACTGAATTAACCCCCCCACTTAATGACCACCCCCACTCAATTAACCCCCCCACTGAATGAACCCCCCCACTGCCTGTGTTATTATCATGTGTCTCTCGGAACCAGTTGTGTATGTATGCTGGAAGGATTCAGCAAAGGGACGGTTGTTTTTTGGAGGACTTTATTACCTGCTCTGCTTTCCTGCCTTCAGACGTTGATATTGCTGGGTGATGGCGCAGCAGATCTGCACTCATATTAGAAGTGTTTCCGTTTGAGTAGGCGTCACGTGTAAAACAATGCTTGCAGACAGTCATTTTTTTTTGTTTTCCGTTTTTTCTTCCTCGGCATTATACTCAACAGCAAAACCGAAATGTCTCCACACCACAGATTTAAAAGACGCCGCGCCTCCTCGTACTGTAGCCTCGCTTCACCACCGCTCGCCATGTTAAAGTGTGGAATGATGTTTCAGCGCCCCCTACCTTTAGAGCATGGTGATTGAACATTTACTCGCGGGGAGAAGTTTCCTCATCTCAGCTCGTAGACTTACAGGCACACAAACAGTCAATTCAGAGAGAAATAAAAAGCACATCAATTATTTAAACGTAAAACCGAAAAAAACGCAATTCACAAGTGCGTATTGAACCGTGGATGTCGTACCGAACGGTTTAATATTATATTGAGAATTGTGGCATCCCTAATACACACGCATCTCATACACACGCATCTCATACACACATATCTTATAGACACACATCTCAGATGTTGAGCTATTTTATTAATTGCTCAGTAGCTCCTGGTTCATCAGTCATAATCACACACTCCAGTGCTCATGTTAGTTCTCACTCTCCAGTGTTCTGTAGTGTTTAAAGACTAGAATCACACTCTTAATGTCACCCAAATGAGGATGAGGTTCTGCTTTTGAGTCTGGTTCCTCTCAAGGTTTCTTCTTCATAACATCTTAAGGAAGTTTTTTCTTCACCACAGACTCCATGGTGCTCATCAGAGATAAACACACACCATTCACCTTCACTGTTAAATTCTGTCAAGCTGCTTTGAGACGATGTGTGTTGTGAAAAGCGCAATAGAAATAAACTTGACATTTCATACACACACACACACACACACACACACACACACACACACACACACACACACACAGTATTAATATTCATAGTTCGAATTTCAGCTCAGTGTGGAAACAGTTTTCGATGATGGATGATGGAGGGATAAATAAATAAATAAATAATTCTTTTTTTGAACTTTACTTGAATTAATAAAAATGTTTTCTTCTGCAGATGAATGGATCTGGAAATCAGACGTGTGTGAACATTGAGATCAGTCCAATCAGCGACTTGCTAGTAGGGATCTACATCACTGTGTTGGTGCTGGGATTGGTGTTCAACCTTCTCACTGCATGGCCCATCATCCAGCAGATTCGCAGGAAGAACGTTCTGGGCGTCTACCTGCTCAGTCTGTCCATCTCGGATGTCCTGTACATCCTCACCATGCCTCTGTGGATCATCTACTACTACAATGACCATCACTGGGTGCTGGGACTGGACCTGTGCAAGCTCGCCGGCTTTGTTTATTATTCCAACATGTACATCAGCATCTACCTGCTGTGCTGCATCTCCATCGACCGCTGCCTGGCTGTCACCTTCCCTCTGAAGGCCAAGGCCTTCCAGCGCTACAAGTATGCCTGGATCATCTCAGGCTTCATTTACGTCTTCACAGCCACCATGCACATTCTAGTCATTCTCATGGACAAGGTCACAGCTCCTCTGGACAGTCAGGGGAGATGTTACGAGAGGTTTCCCATGACGAAGCCCATCGCTCTGTTTAACCTCCTGCGCGTAATCATTGGCTTCCTGCTGCCGCTGCTGCTGTTAGCCATATGCTACTTCCAGATCTTCAGGAAGGTAAAGAAAAGTGTGGGATTAGATGGTCAGGGCAAACGCAAGGTCAAACTGCTGTCTGTGGGAGTCATCGGCATCTTCTCTGTCTGCTATGCCCCCTACCACGTCCAACTGCTCATCCGCTCCATAGCCTTCAACTACTTTTGCGTCGAGGATTACTGCAGATTCGAACAGTCGCAGCACTTTTACTTCTCGGTGGCTCTGGCCATGTCGAGCCTCAACAGCGTGGTGGATCCTCTGCTCTACGTCTTAGTGAGTAACGGCATGAGGGAAAGCGTCCGGCTCTGCTGCCAGACCAAAAATACTGTAGCTTCTCATGAACTCACCAAAAAACCCAGACTGCAGCTGTGTGGTTCCTCCGAACCTCATGAGACCGCGTGAGGGTTTTTTCAGCATTTAGCCACATTCAGGAGCTTCCTGTTCCCCAATAAACCACTTCTGACCCCGATGTAAACACGAGTGAAACAAAACGCACTCAAGCAAACGCATGCATTTCTATTAGAACGCATTCAGTAGAACATCTTTACTCAGATCCCTCCATCTCTTCTTCCACCATTTACAATACTTTCTTTTTTTTATCTCAAAAATGTTTAATTTATTAACCTCATTATTGAAACAATTTCAATAAAAAATTTAGTTTTATCTCTCACTCATATCTGATGTTTTAGTAAAGTGTGTGTGTGTGTGTGTGTGTATTATTGATGCGATTCACATCTCAATGGCCGTTTCATGGCCGTTTCCCACACGTCTTTAAAGAGCAAAAACAGGCTGTAAAACCAGATGATCTTTTCCATTTGTGTCTACAGGAAGATACGTAACGCACGTGATGTTAAACGC
>JBCEWE010000259.1:197193-202193 GCA_039877035.1 Silurus lanzhouensis
GTGTGTATAAGGCTTGAACACAGCTTTGTGTTTATTAAACTGAGTGAAATAATTGTTTATCGACTCGATGTTTTACAGCAGAACCTGAGAGAAATTAAATGGAGGTAAAACTGATTTAAGATATAAAATAAGATTATAGATATACATATAATTACAAAAAAAAAAAAACCAGTACATATTTACTGTATATATATTTATATCTCAGAGAAAGAAAAAAAAAAAAAAAAAAAAAAAAAAAAGACCAATAAAGTGGAACAAAAAATTTTTTTATTCTTCATCTTTAACTGGTGAAAAATGCGACATTAAAAATAATACAAAATATAAAAGCACTCATAACACTAACACACACACACACACACACACACACACACACACACACACACTGAACACACCCAACAAACTGACACCCTAATTACAGATTTTACCCAGAATTCCACACCAAACCTTACAGAAAATCAGGAGCCTTCATGTGTTCAAGTTTTTACTACTCACTAATCTCACACACAGTGTAAAAAAAGTCTCCTCACACACACACACACACAGAACAGGAGGAGAGACAGACTGTATGATATGAGAGTGTGTATATCTGTAACTGTTAAGCGCGTTCTCCACGGATGCGACGTGCCAGCTGGATGTCTTTGGGCATGATGGTGACGCGCTTGGCGTGGATAGCACACAGATTAGTGTCTTCAAACAGACCTACCAGGTACGCTTCACTCGCCTCCTGCTCGCACGCACACGCACGCACGCGCACACACACACACACACACACACACACACACACAATTAAAAAGACTGACTCTTGACTGCTTCAGCTTCATTCAGGATCAGTAATGTCTATTAAATGTGAATGATATGTTCATTAAAAGTGTGAGTGTGTGTTTTTTGTACCTGCAGGGCTCCAATAGCAGCACTCTGGAACCTCAGATCAGTTTTGAAGTCCTGAGCGATTTCTCGGACGAGTCGCTGGAATGGCAGCTTCCTGATCAGCAGCTCTGTGGATTTCTGATAACGGCGGATCTCACGCAGAGCCACAGTGCCAGGCCTGCACACACACACACACACACACACACACACACACACACACACACGTTATTATGAAACACAGTATATCAGTATTACAGAAGAAGACCTGAGGTGGTGAGTTACCTGTAACGGTGCGGTTTCTTCACTCCTCCTGTAGAGGGTGCACTCTTCCGGGCCGCTTTAGTGGCGAGCTGTTTTCGGGGGGCTTTTCCTCCTGTAGATTTACGAGCTGTCTGCTTTGTACGGGCCATAACTGCTCAATATCACCTGAAACACACACACACACACACACACACACACACACACACACACACAATTATATTTAATCAATATATTGCATGAATAAGATTTCTTTCTCTCTTGTTTTCTCATGATTACTACTTTATTATCTATGATGCTGTAATGATGCTGTCTATAAAACATGCTCTTATGCCACATACACAAACATTCAGTGATCAAGAGGAATGTTCTGGATGCAGCAATGATAATATTCATAATCATTAGTGGCAGCAGGAACGTGGAGATAAAATCGTGATCACAAGAAAAAAAACGAAAGAAACAATTAGAATGTACTGCATTTTAGGACTTCAGTAAGAATCTTCTGTTTAAAAAAAAAATATATATAAAATAAAATAAAAAATTGCACTCAATAAATAAACAACTTTCAGCTTCAAAGCGACACTGCCGGCGTCAGCAGCCAATCAAAAGCCTCGTCGCAGCATTTCTGCCTATCAGATCGAAGGGCGGGACAAACGCAACCCTTAACAAATGAACACGCAGCGCCCACTAACCCAAGTACGGCTCATTTACATAACCCCGCCCCCCGAGGCCTGGTGTAATGGCTAAAACTCAGACAAGCGAAAACAGAAGCGCGAAAAGAAAAACATTGAATTTGATCTGAAGCTCATGAGACGCGTTTCACCGCGTATGAACGCTATAATACTGCTCTATTCCACACAGCACTGTAGTGAGGCTCACACACGGAGAGGGTGAAGGAGCTCTGTGATCGCGGTACCGGAGCGCGTTGTGCGGTGAGGGGAAACCGAGCTGCTGCTTTACCGCCACACCGCTTCATCTACAACCTTCATCTACCTGCTTGATTCACCCTCACGGCCTGCAATACCGCACAAATATACACATCTTTAATCACACACACGGTTTGTTCGGCTGTGTTTTTCCTGACGCCCGCAGGGACATCACTAAGACTTACCGTGTTTATGGTTCAGACTGAAGAGAAACGGACGCGTTTGTGCTGAATGTCGCTTTAGTTTTTTCTTCGAATGTTCTAATTCTTGTTTTTATACCACCCATATTCCGAAAAGCTCCGCCCCCGTTATCCGAGTAGTGGCAGCGTCTGAGATAAGAAGCCTGTCTCTGATTGGACAGAAGTAGTGTCAATCTCAAACACGAGCCAATCCACACACAGGAGGAAATGTCTGTTCGGAATATGGGTGTAAAAAAAACAGCGCCTCAGAAGTACGGTTTGAATCTAAAATGGCGGGATTTTCCCATGATGCACCTCTGCCGGACAATCGCCTGACAGAAAATAATGACATTTATCTCAAATAAAATCACAAAATAATTAATAATAATGAAAAAAAAGAATAAATTAAATACAGCAGAGTTCCGTTTGAGGAAAACTATAGTGCTGTTTCAAAATTATTCAGGAAGATTATTAATTACAATGAATTATGTTTGCAATAAAAGCAGCGCTAAAGTTAAAGCTAAAGTTTGCAATAAAAGCAGCGCTAAAGTAGTTTTTTTTTGTTTTGTATTTTGTATTTTTTTTAATTAAGGGAGATTTTGACTGTAATTTCACTACATTTCAAAGTCAATATTTAACTTTTTACTACATGTAGTAAAATCAGTTGTTTCTTTTTATTTACGATGATAAAATCGTAACCGAGTCACCAATCAGGGTCGAGCGCACGCTCTGTTTTACACGTGTTCTGATCGGCGCTCGGTGAATCTACTGATCACCAACATACAGTTCAGAATCAGTTCAACATCAAGCAGAACATTTAGAGAGGAATCAATGATGAAGAAACTCCAGACTCGAGCTCACCACCACACACGTGACCTCGTTTACACGTTTTATTAAAGAAGGTTTTGTGTTCATGATCATTATAATAGAAATCAATCAGTGTTTGAGTCTTTAATCTCATTCTATTAATAGATCAGTGTGCTGAGAGTCACATTCGAGTCTTTACACACAAACTGAGGTGATTAAGTGAAGAATCTTGTGATAAAAATGATCACAGGAACAACAGAGTTATAATAAATCACTACTTTGGATACTGAGGTTCATTTGAAGACAAAAACATTTGTACTTTTACTCAGTTTAATGGGGAAACTTTTATTGGATTTATATTTACTGAGTCTTTACTTTAACTTGGTTTGTGTACTTCATTAACACACAGAGTAAATGTGAGGATTATAACGCTCCATTAACAACACTTACACATGATTAAACGTTCAGAAGAAGATTAACATGAAAACTTCTTCTCTGGAGGCTGGTAGTAGTCTTCAGTAGACCAGCAGATACGAGTCTCACACAGCAGTGTTCGCTCTCACTGTTTATTCAGTTAAAATCTCACATCATTTACACACAATACATTCCATCATAAGTGTGTTTGTTTCTCTTGCACCTTCACACACCTTCACTATGAGCCATACAGAAGCTATCTATAGGATTTTCTCTTTTCACTTCTTAATTCCCATGTTACATTTCTTACAGCCTGAGAGAGATTCCTGATGTCTGTGGTGTGAGAGACATGATGCACCAGTGGCCGCACAATGACAAGAAACAGGTTGATGTGCTGAAATCAGTGCAGAGAAGAAAAATAATTGACATTTCACATAAAACTAAACTAATGAGTTTTTTTTTTTAAATGCAAGAAGTAGAAAGTACAGATTTGTGTGTAAAAATTTAATGAGTTAAAGTAAAAAGTCTAAAAAATAAATCTACTTAAGTGCAATAACAAAGTATTTTTACTTCACTACTTCACACCTCTGGTGAGGATGAAGAAGGTCAGTAGATGTATGGCAGTAGTTTATATGGGACTCTCCTGCTGTATTCTCTCCACGCTACTCTGTGTTTCTCTTTACACATCTCCTCCATCTCAGTGACTCGCTCCAGCAGCAGCTTCATACAGAACAGCACAGGTACATACGGTACCACACTGCTGAACCCTGCACACACACACACACACAGCTTACACACTGCCAAAGCTTTCAGACTCTCTGTGTGTGTGTGAGAGAGTCCTAACCACAGAACAGAGTCCAGGTGAACGTCATCAGTAAATCTCCTAAGTAGTTTGGATGTCGGACCCAACCAAACCACCCGGACACCAGCAGGTTCTGACCAGATGGACTGATGATGGTCTCCAGATCTGCAGAATGAAGCTTTTTAGACTTTAATGCTAATGTCGTATTTTACTGCTAATTGAGATGATGATGATGATACCTACGAGCCACTGATGAGTCATTCGGGTTTCTGCGGAAGATGTTCTTCTGCTCGCTGGACAGGCGATATATCAGATAACTCACAGCTGAAAAATATAAAAAATAAAACAAACCACAGGATGAGAAACTGAGAGACTGGAAATATTATTCATCAGGTGTAAAAAAAAACCTGGCAAAGGGCAAAAAGCTGCTCCAGGAGCAGCTCGTTTACACATTTACAAATTTCAACAGGTTTGTGAGATAAATGTGTGTGTGTGTGTATGTATTTTCCTTTAATTTTAATTTTTAATTATATAAAGAGGGAACATTCAAAGAAAAACAAATCACTGTGTGTGTGTGTGTGTGTGTGTGTGTGTGTGTGTGTGTGTGTGTGTGTGTGTATGTATTTTCCTTTAATTTTAATTTTTGATTATATAAAGAGGGAACATTCAAAGAAAAACAAATCACTGTGTGTGTGTGTGTGTGTGTGTGTGTGTGTGTGTGTGTGTGTGTAGAGAGACTCGGCTGTA
>JBCEWE010000259.1:207193-217193 GCA_039877035.1 Silurus lanzhouensis
AACATATGGTTCCTTCCCTGCGTTCATCACCCAATTAGCCGTAGTGTTCATGCAGGACAACGCTCCAGGTCACACAGCTAAACGGGTAAAGCAGTTCCTTAAAACTGAAAACATTGAAATAATGACATGGCCTGCCCAGAGTCCTGATCTCAACCCAATAGAGAACCTCTGGAAAATCCTTGGTGACAAAGTTATGGCCAAGAAACCCACTAAATTCACCGAACTGTGGAGGAGACTGGAAGAAGAGTGGACCAAAATCACCCCAGAGCAGTGTGAGAGACTGGTGCTGTCCTGTGGCTGCAGATGTGCTGAAGTCATTCAGAGCAGACGCCTGGACACTTCCTACTAAGTGCTGACTGTTGAAACCTTCAGAACATTTTGTTGTAATCTTTTTCCATGCTACAGTCATTGTTGTTCTCTAAATTTTATCAGTGTTTTCTGCAAAATAATGTTTTTTTTTTTTAAATGCCTTAGTTCTTTTGTGGAAAAGGTGTTCTGGTAGCATGGAATAGACACGACATATATATATATATATTTCTATGTATGTATGTATGTCTGTAATAGCTCAGTGGCCGTGTTCCTGTACAGCGGCTCGTTGGTCTAGGGGTATGATTCTCGCTTTGGGTGCGAGAGGTCCCGGGTTCAAATCCCGGACGAGCCCAAACTTTTAGAGTGATTTTATTTCCTGTGTGTCCCCTGTGTTCTCGGATCTATAGATTTAGGGTTAGTGTGCGATGTAACACCACTGATAAAAAATAAAATATATACACACACACATATACACACGATGACGTCACTGTGACTACAACAGATTCTCAGGGATATTTGTAACAGTTCCTTATCACAGGTACTTAATATAATACAACAAAATAGACATTTTTAAGAATTTAGCTAACAGATATTTTTTTTGATGAAGAACGCAGGTAAAGGTGTGATGTGGTCAGCAGCAGCTGCAGATGTTTTACAACATATGTGTCAAACTCAAGGCCCGTGAGCCACATCCGGCCCGATGTTCAATTATATCCGGCCCGCGAGATGATTTTATAAAGATCTATTATTATAGTTATTAATGTCCCGGTGTTACACCAGAATCTGTGACCAGCGTATGTTGTGACCATAGAGGGCGCTGTTGCTAAAATGCTAAAGTTCACTACGCAAACAGCGTAAATGCAAACATCGGCGTCTACTGGTCATTAAATGTTGTTGCGAGAACGCGCCCAGCGCCGTGCACGTTACCATGAACGCGCGTGCAGCACAGTGCCGTCATGCTGCAAAGAAACAGTTTCATGCGGCACGAACTAAAGACTCATTTACAAAACTTACAAAAACTAAGCTATTCAAATGCTTTTGATATTTAAAAGAACAATCCTGAATGTTACTTATTTATTAAGGCTAAAAAAAATATATTGAGATGCGGATGTTTTAGACTGTTAATTGTGTGTGTGTGTCACAACATACGATGGTCACAGATTCTGGTGTAACACCGGCGATATGAAGCGCTGATAAACACAAACTACAGATCCCATAATGCATCGCTTTAGCTGCCTTAACGAACACTAGACTACCTGAGAACATTCCAGCGTCAATCAAGTGGAGCTTCTGTTGATGTATTTAACTCTATTGCACAGTTATTGTGAAACAGCGCCTCACAGTGGTGAAGAGAAAAGTTGACTCTGAGTAGATGTTTACTGACACTGGCGGTAAACACGTGTGTGTGTGTGTGTGTGTGTGTGTGTGTGTGTGTGTGTGTGTGTGTGTGTTATTAGTGGAGTGAATGTGACTGTAATTAAGGAATTGAATCTGAGACGGAACTACGAGACAAAACATCAGGAGAAGCTGAAGAACCTGAATGCAGAGCAGAAGATACAGAAAGTAGAAGAGTTAAAGAAGAATCTGACATTTCAGCAAAATCCCAAAGTGAAGCTGGTGTGAAAACAGAGGAGAAATCAGAGTCTCATCAGCAGGTTATTTACTGAGGGAGAGGTTCTGAAGAGCTGCATGATGAAGCTGTGACACGTCTGGTGTTTGACTGGAGATATTTTTATAGAGAGCAAAATATTTTAAGTTAATTACAATTTAAGTTGATTTATTCTGGAATAATATTCCTGTCTTTTTTTATTCATATTTATATAATTATGTTTAAAAAAACATTTAGTTTTACTGAGTTCAATAAATGTTTATCCTGTTCGGCTCGCGACCTGAAGTGTGCTGTGAGTTTTGGACCCTGTTTTTACAGGAACAGATGAAAGGTAGAATAAATCTCCCAGAGGTTGTTACCTTCACGTACCGCTAGAGGTCACTGTTTATCTTCCACTATGTGAGACAAAGGCGCTGCTTCCAAACTCAATTAATACTTTAGATAATTTAATTCAAAATAAAACAGAAGCTTCTTTGAAACTTGTAACGTGAATGAAACAACGACTTGATTGAGACCAAGGTTTTTATATGGTTCGTGTAGCGTGCGCTTGGCAGGCCGGTTAGCTCAGTTGGTTAGAGCGTGGTGCTAATAACGCCAAGGTCGCGGGTTCGATCCCCGTACGGGCCACAGGTTTTTTTCCTTTATGATCCTGAACATGGTGAGAGGAGAAACGAACACACACACACACACACACACACTGTGTGTACACTGAATGTGAAATATATTTTTTATGGTATTATGTTAAATATGAAGCTTTATCGAAAGAGAAGTCACATGACTCTAAACGCAGGTTTGCTGATCCTTTAATCTGGAAATAAATCACACTGTTTATGTTTTATTATAAAAAACAAGCATCAGGACCTGAACCCAGTCGAACAAAACATTTTATTTTATTTATTTACAATGAAGCAGCACATTCATGGATATTAATTAATACCATTTAATACTGTATAGAACAAAATAAAAAATTATTAGTATTTAAATCAATTATAACTTATTGATATATTTATTATAAACCTCTTGGAATTTATAAAGTTATGTACAGTAGAAGGACATCATGCTTTCATGGTTATTATTCACACACACAGCAGTTCACTGCACTGATACACCCAAATCACACTGATATTAATACAGGAATCAGAAAAGGCATGCTTCCTACAAATAATTATTTATATTTATTTATTTATTCATTACTTTTGTATTATAATGACATTCTTCATTCGCAATAAATTAACTTTTTACAAAAAACATCAGTTAGCTGAAATCACACACTGAGCTTCAATACACATTCACTTTACGCAGAAAATCAGCAGTGACCCAGTGACTTCATTATCTATAATCACACACACACACACAAATCACTTTATATTGCATGTTATAGGAAGCACTTACTGTTAAAATGGTTGTGTAAGATTGTGTGTGTGTATGTGTGTGTTTAATGGACATGTAAAACCTGCATGCCTAATTTTTCCAGTTTTAAGCAACATTCCATATAACAAACAATTTCTGTAACACACACAAGCATGCACACAAACACACACCAAAGCACACACTCACAGAAGGTGAAACTAGCTCTGCTGCGTCACTGGGTGCGCCTGAACACATTCAAAAATAATTCCTGAGATTCTCACACTTTGTTGAGCGTCAGAGATTTGGTGGCATGTCGTCATGCGTCATAAACAACAACAACAACAACAACAACAACAACAGCAGCAGCTTTAACACAAGCATCTGTCAAACACACAGGTAAGGATGTTGCAGCTCACTGGCATCTCCTTGTCCTCAGTACAGGAACGAGTGAGTAAAGTGAGAACTGTAGAAGAATGTGTGTGTGTGTGTGTGTGTGTGTGTGTGTGTGTGTGTGTGTGTGTGTGTGTATGTGTATGTGTCTATGAGGAAGCAGTATCAGCACACACAGCTCTAAGACTTTTGACACCAGTCGCAAGATTATCTTTTCCATGTCACATGATCCAGGTTAACATGGGGCGGGGCTTGTATGGACGTAACTCAGAACTCCTGCTTTGATTGGTCAGTCCAGGTGGGTGTGTAAGATGTGTTTTTGTGGGTCCAGCGCCCCCTGGAGGCTCCTCCTCCCCCCTGAGCCTGCTGGATTCTCTCACACTCCCGCAGGTTCTGAGCTCGAATCTCAAAACTTTTAATGTCCTCCACTACACGGCACGGGAACCAACCACGTTCTCCATCATGCAGACGCTCACCCATCATCCAGCCTGCAGAAGAGACACAAGGATGAGGAGGATAAGGATGATAAAGATGAAGAGGAGCAGGAGGATGAAGAGGTGAGAAAGAGAATGATGAAGATGAAGATGGGGATAAGGAGGATGGTGAGGAAGAGTATGATGAAGGATTTTAATGTGGAGTTTTAATCAGAATGTTGTCGACTGGGCAGAAAAACAAACCTTCCACAGGCACTGGTGTGCGTGTGTGTGTGTGTGTGTGTGTGTGTGTGTGTGTGTGTACCTGTGTGTGTGTGTGCTTGAGAGAACAAACCTTCCTCAGAGCTGACATCAATACTGACAACATTAATTAGAATTTAGAGGTCCTTCTGTGTGTGTGTGTGTGTGTGTGTGTGTGTGTGTGTGTGTACCATCATTCGTTTCTTCAAGTACAAGCAGAATGTCAGCCATCTCCACAGACAACTCATCAGGCTCCTGAGCTGAGTACGACTGAATACATTGCACCTGGGGAGAATCTGACACACACACACACACACACACACACACACACACACACACACACACACACACACACACACACACACACACACACATTATATATATCCTCGCAAAAAAAAAAACCCACGATCTTGGTTTTTACACGCTTATTTGCATAACGTCTGTTATTATATCATGTCACAGTGAATGAACCCAGTCGGGACTCGGAGTGTGAACCCACCGCCCGGAGAAGTTCCCTCACTCATACACTTAGAAAGAAGAGATGAGTGTTGGTGACGTCACCTATCCAGTGGGAGAATTAACAAGACCTGGAGTGACATCACATCAATAAGGAGAACTGAATCCTAATTAAAATTATGGATGACAAAAAAAGGTCTAAAACCTCAGGAGCCCAATTCAGGCAAAAGAGGAAATCAGTGTAGAAGATAAAGGAGTGTGTGCTGCTCTATCTCTCTGCTCGTTATGAGGAGAGTAAAGGATAATGAAACAGGTTCAGATCTGTACATCACTTTTACACACAGCAACAAGATTTCTTTTAGCTGCATAACATTATAATTTATTGTGTAGTTTATTATAATGTGTGTAGAAACAAAACATCTCCAGCCCACTGTTACTGGTCCTGCTGGAGTGGAGTTAAACAGCACTTTTTGATTTGGTTCCTGTGATTGAGGTGATGTTAAAAAGGTTTTCTGTAATTGTACTGAGAAGATCCTGAGCTGAGGTGGGTGAGGAGAAGCTCCAGTGCTGCTTAAAGACTCATTTAAAGTCAGATATTATAAGGATGTAGATGTTTTATGTGTCTTATTGCTATAAATACACAAGGAGATTATGGTTCATGGTTCTGAGAGTTTGATAAATTGTGCACAATGACGTGTATTTAAATTGTGTAATAAATGTATTTATGGTAATATTTATACATGAAATTGGAGAAATGTCTCCAAATATGTGGACTGCTCTGGGAACATGTTTTACTCGATTCATCCAGTGATGGAAGCTGAAGCAGAGACGAGCTTTTTAAAGCTGAAGCAAATCAATAGGGGAGACGTTGGGTCATGGTGTCGGTCACCCAGGGGGCGCTATTCAAGCTAAAACCACCACTGCTGCTTGGTGTATCTACTGATCACCAACATACAGTTCAGCATCAAATCAACATCAAGCAGAACATTTAGAGAAGAATAAATGATGAAGAAACTCCAGACTCACCACAGCACATGACCTCATTTACATGATTTTTTTGAAGTAGTTAAAAAGAAAGTTTTGGACTTATGATAATTTATCACTACATTGTTCTGTTTGTTCTGTTTATATTTACTCCTAGTTATAGTTTTTACATTTTACATTTCACCTCGCACAGTACTGTATAATTTGAGTTTACAGTAGGTTTACTAGTCGGCGCTATATTGGTTTTTTGTCTTGTTTTGTTTTGTCTTGTGTTTTCTGTTTGTACTGTCTGTCTGTACTGTTTTTTGTCTGCACTGTTTGCACCAGGTTGCACTCGATGCACTTTATGTAGCTTGTGTTGTGTTGTAGCTTTATGTTGTCTAGTGTAGCACCAGGGTTCCGGAGGAACGTTGTCTCGTTTTACTGTGTACCACTGTGTATAGTAGAAATGACAATAAAAGAATCTTGACTTGACTTATTAGATAGCAATCAGTGTTTAACTCATTAATATCATTCTATTAATAGATCATTGTGCTGAGAGTCACATTAGTCTTTTTTTTAACATAAGGGTTGATTAAGGAAAGAATCTTGTGCTAAAAATTATATATAAGCATTATAACCATAATAAATCATAGTACTCGGATACTTAAGTACATTTGAAGCATTTTGTACGTTTAATCCACTGAATATTTAAAGGGACCAATTTTACTTTGACTGTAGTCACATTTTACCTACTGTATCTCTACTTTTACTCAAATACATGCTCTGACTACTTCGTCAGTCAGGTGTGTGTGTGTGTGTGTGTGTGTGTGTGTGTGTGTGTGTGTGTGTGTGTACCTGGTGTGTGTGTACATGGTGTGTGTGTGTGTGTGTGTGTGTGTGTGTGTGTACCTGGTGTGTGTGTACGTGTGTGTGTGTGTGTGTGTGCGTGTGTACCTGGTGTGTGTGTGTGTGTGTGTGTGTGTGTGTGTGTGTGTGTGTGTGTGTGTGTGTGTGTGTGCGTGTGTACCTGGTGTGTGTGCACTGGCTGAGAGGAATCGTGTCCTGCGGTTGGGGGTAAGAGCACATATCCAACGCAGTTTCTCACTCCTGTTCAGAGCAGAAAACACACACACACACACACACACACACACACACACACACACACACACACACACACACACACACACACACACACACACAGACACACAGACACACATACACAAAGAGTTGTGTTTGTGAGCAGACGTTTTTAGCTCCCACATTGACACACTTTTGAAAGTTTTCCACCTGCAGATATTTCACCTTCAAACTCAAATAGAAAATCTGATCTGTGTGAAAAACTCTACTGTCTAATCAAATACAATAGATCAGACCAAAGCGAAAGATGATGATGATGATGATGATGATGATGATGATGATGATGATAAAGAGATGAAGAAGATATGATGATAAGGAAGATGGTGAAGATGATGATTATGGTGAAGAGCAAGATAAAAAAGAAGAAGATGAAGACATTGATTGAGAGGAGAATGATGATGATGAGGATGATAATAAACAAGAAGATGGTGATCTTGTTTTTATGCTTTTTGTGTTTTGTATGTTAATGTGTGAGAATGTGTGTGTGTGTGTGTGTGTGTGTGTGTGTGTGTGTGTGTGTTTGTGTGTCTCACATGCTGGTGGTCTTTAGCATGTAGCTAATTGGTCGCTCCTCTTGATTCTCCAGCAGTTTGAGCACAAATGCAAAAGCCAGAACCTGACCCTGATCCTCCATATCCTCAGTCCTCAACATGGAGCGACTGCATGAGTCCAACACCTGAAACTTCTCCCCACTTACACACACACACACACACACACACACACACACACACACACACACACACACACACACACACACACACACTCTAGTTATTTACATGAGCTTCCTAGTGACTTAAGCAGTTTCCTCCCTGTGTCTGTGCCAGTTATGATCAGTGAGTCTCACTTTGATGACATCACACTTACCTGGAGCTGCGCTTAGTAATGAGCAGCAGGTTGTTGAACAGGAACAGGTAGAGGGAATGGAAAAGTTTTCGGCTTTTCATAGTGCGCGTGCTTTTCGGCCCGGACATCTGCAGAACCTCGCCCTTTTTCAGGAGCCACCGAGAGTGAGATATCACTGGCACTGACTGGGGTCAAAGATCAAAATCAGGGTCATGCTCCTCCAGAGCAGCACTTCCCAACTTCCTACACACACTGTGGGAGTGCCATGCTAACAATAGTAATAATCCTATTCAAATGTCTCTACTTTACCTTCGATTTGAACTCCAGAGTTTTCTCAATGCTAATCAGCTCCTCTGTACGACTCATCTTCTTCACACCTTCATTACACTCCTTCACAATCTGAAACACACACATACACATCACACACGCATCATACACACACATATCAAACACACACACACTTACATATCATATACACACATAATACAGATACTCTACCCTCTGTACCCACTTGTCCTGTACCCTACACCTTACCCCTTCCCCTTGCCCTATACCCTACACCTTACCCCTTCCCCTTGCCCTATACCCTACACCTTACCCCTTCCCCTTGCCCTATACCCTACACCTTACCCCTTCCCCTTGCCCTATACCCTACACCTTACCCCTTCCCCTTCCCCTTGCCCTATACCCTACACCTTACCCCTTCCCCTTGCCCTGTACCCTACACCTTACCCCTTCCCCTTGCCCTATACCCTACACCTTACCCCTTCCCCTTGCCCTATACCCTACACCTTACCCCTTCCCCTTGCCCTATACCCTACACCTTACCCCTTCCCCTTGCCCTGTACCCTACACCTTACCCCTTCCCCTTGCCCTGTACACTACACCTTACCCCTTCCCCATTGTCCTGTACCCTACACCTTACCCCTACTCCTTGCCCTATATCCTGCACTTCACCTCTCCTCCCCTTGCCCTATACCCTACACCTTACCCCTTCCCCTTGCCCTGTACCCTACACCTTACCCCTTCCCCTTGCCCTGTACCCTACACCTTCCCCTTGCTCCTTGACTATACCCTACACCTTACCCCTCCCCCTTGCCCTGTACCCTACACCTTACCCCTCCCCCTTTGCCTATACCCTACACCTTACCCCTTCCTTATGCTATATACCTTACACCTTTACACAATAAAACTAAACTCCAATTAAACCTAAAGTTTTATATGATGTGATGAGAATCACAGGCAGGCAGTTACCATGGCAACGAGGGGACCAGACATGGCATTGTTCACACACACACCTACACACACTCTCTCTCTCTCTCTCTCTCTCTCTCTCTCTCTCTCTCTCTCTCTCTCTCTCTCTCTCTCTCTCTCACACACACACACACACACACACACACACACACACACACACACACACACACCCTCTCAAGCTCTTGGTGAGCCTTTATAGCGTTCCTCTCTCTCTCGGAGTTCTCCTCCACCTTCTTCAGAATGTTCTGGAACACACACACACACACTAAATCTGATTGGCTGATTTACCCTGTTTGAACATTTAAAATGTTCTGATTGGCTGATTCTTACCTGCACTAGAAGTTTGAGTCTTGTGATTCGCTGGAATGGAAGAATCAGGAACGAGGTGAATGACAGACCTCTGACTTTTGGCTGATTCTCCAGAATGGCCATGTTCTCCCTGAAAACAGGATTCTCCTGTCTATAACACACATACACACCCACAGAATTATATAACCTACTGCTGCATTATGTGTTTGTGGATTTAGAGAAAGCATACGACAGGGTGGAGAGAGGAGTTGTGGTGTTGTATTAGGAAGTCTGGTGTGTCAGAGAATTATGTGAGGGTGGTGCAGGACATGTATGAGGACAGTGTGACAGCAGTAAAGTGTGTAGTAGGAACCACAGACTGGTTCAAGGTGGAGGTTGGACTGCATCAAGGATCGGTTTTGAGCCCTCTCCTGTTTGCAGTGGTGATGAACAGGTTGATGGATGAGGTCAGACAGGAGTATCCATGGACTATGATGTTTGTGGATGATATTGTTATTTGTGGTGAGAGTAAGGAGCAGGTTGAGAAGAGCTTGGAGAGGTGGAGGTACATGCTGGAGAGAAGGGGAATGGTAAGAGAGAAGGGGACAGTAAAAGACAGGAGGTGGAGCTGGATGTAGCAGAGATGTAAAAGTTTTCGTTGGGAGTGACGATGATGGACAGGATTAGAAATGAGTTTATTAGAGAGACAGTGCATGTAGGATGT
>JBCEWE010000259.1:224693-259693 GCA_039877035.1 Silurus lanzhouensis
CACTGTACACAGACTCTTCATGCATTCAGAGGGTGGATACTCAAACTTTAGGTAAGGGACAGATATTCTATATCCAATGAGCAGAGTCGAGTCTTACGCTGCCTTGATTGGTGAACTACTGTTCTACGCAATTTCCCACAAAATTTCCCATGCAATTTTCTAGCTAACACCAGCTCTGAGATTCACATACACGCAAACCAGTGATTTGACTGTGAAGTGTCTCAGGGAGTTTTTCTGACTCACTCATTAGGGATAATTGTGTGTCTGAGCAGCACTGAGACAGAGTTTATCAAAAACACTGTAGAAATAAAACTGAACATACAGACTGTGTGTGTGTTTATAGTTTCTGTGACAATTTAATTAGCTAAACATAGTATTAAAAATCTATAGATTTCCCTCACATCAGTCACATCATTAAAGTCGCTTCCTTTGTGGTTATTAATATTTCAATCACAACGGGAGATTTTTACAGTTTCACCCTGATCAGTGTAAACACACTTCCTTCTCACCAGTGTTTCAATTTTACATAAAAACTGGGTGTGAATGGTGTTAACTACCTAAAATAACTAAAAACACACACACACACACACACACACACACACACACACACACACACACACACACACACACACACACACACACACACACACACACACGTATGCCACCCAAACCCAAAACAATTAAACTTGTTCATCTGGTTTGGACTGTTTCATGTTTTATAGAGGGGAAACAGAATGATGTGTGTGTGTGTGTGTGTGTGTGTGTGTGTGTGTGTGTGTGTGTGTGTGTGTGTGTGTGTGTGTGTGTGTGTGTGTGTGTGTGTGTGTGTGTGAGTATTGTGTGTGTGTGTGTGTGTGTGTGTGTTTGTGTGTGTGTGTGTGAGTATAGTGAGTGTGTAAGTGAGTATAGTGAGTGTGTGTATATATCAGTAGCAGGTCATATATTTCACCCCTAATCTTTTAAGGGTGTCCTTCCTGAATCTATTCCACCTCTTAATTCCATAGTTAGGACACCACATCTATAGGCAGTAGATTAATGGTTAAGGCATTGGATTTTAGATCCAAAGATTGTGAGCTCAAATCCCCGCCACACCAAACTGCCACTTTTGGGCTCCTATATGAGGCCCTTAACCCCAGAGCTGCTCAGTTGTATGAATGATATAAATGTAAGTCACATTTGATAAGGGCGTCTCCCACATGCTATAATTGTAACATAAATGAAGTGCAGTAAAACAGAGCGCTGCAACACAGAAATCTCATAAAATGAAAATGAATGTTAATACTAAAGCAAGAAACTCAATGACCACAATTTAACAGGTCTCCTTTCACTGTAGCCACAACTGCACCATCAATATGTTTGAGATTGTGCAATTTGTAAGCTCTGACAAGTGATGCTCTCTGAGAGTCCAATCAAAGACGTGAAAATATTATACGCATGCTAGATGACCTCAGTCATGTATTTAAGGCTACAGAAGCTTGCACTGCAGATTTCTTTGACCCTTGCAGCATGGGATGTGATGACTGAAATCTGATAATATAAAAACTCCAATATAAACATACACTCCTGGAAGTAGAGCAGGTAAGAGTAAAATTAAGACAAAATAAAAAACAACAACTGGGAAATAATTGTACACATAATCAAGAATAAAAAAAAAAGAGATATGTCAGTGATTCTAATCGAGTTTAGGCCAGACGAGAAGGCCTTATTATGTGAGTATAGTGTGTACATGTGTGTATGTGAGTATAGTGTGTACATGTGTGTATGTGAGTATAGTGTGTACATGTGTGTATGTGAGTATAGTGTGTACATGTGTGTATGTGAGTATAGTGTGTACATGTGTGTATGTGAGTATAGTGTGTACATGTGTGTATGTGAGTATAGTGTGTATGTGAGTATAGTGTGTACATGTGTGTATGTGAGTATAGTGTGTACATGTGTGTATGTGAGTATAGTGTGTGCATGTGTGTATGTGAGTATAGTGTGTACATGTGTGTATGTGAGTATAGTGTGTACATGTGTGTATGTGAGTATAGTGTGTGCATGTGTGTATGTGAGTATAGTGTGTGCATGTGTGTATGTGAGTATAGTGTGTGCATGTGTGTATGTGAGTATAGTGTGTACATGTGTGTATGTGAGTATAGTGTGTGCATGTGTGTATGTGAGTATAGTGTGTACATGTGTGTATGTGAGTATAGTGTGTACATGTGTGTATGTGAGTATAGTGTGTACATGTGTGTATGTGAGTATAGTGTGTGCATGTGTGTATGTGAGTATAGTGTGTGCATGTGTGTATGTGAGTATAGTGTGTACATGTGTGTATGTGAGTATAGTGTGTACATGTGTGTATGTGAGTATAGTGTGTACATGTGTGTATGTGAGTATAGTGTGTACATGTGTGTATGTGAGTATAGTGTGTATGTGAGTATAGTGTGTACATGTGTGTATGTGAGTATAGTGTGTACATGTGTGTATGTGAGTATAGTGTGTGCATGTGTGTATGTGAGTATAGTGTGTACATGTGTGTATGTGAGTATAGTGTGTACATGTGTGTATGTGAGTATAGTGTGTGCATGTGTGTATGTGAGTATAGTGTGTGCATGTGTGTATGTGAGTATAGTGTGTACATGTGTGTATGTGAGTATAGTGTGTACATGTGTGTATGTGAGTATAGTGTGTACATGTGTATATGTGAGTATAGTGTGTGCATGTGTGTATGTGAGTATAGTGTGTACATGTGTGTATGTGAGTATAGTGTGTACATGTGTGTGTGTGAGTATAGTGTGTACATGTGTGTATGTGAGTATAGTGTGTACATGTGTGTATGTGAGTATAGTGTGTGCATGTGTGTATGTGAGTATAGTGTGTGCATGTGTGTATGTGAGTATAGTGTGTACATGTGTGTATGTGAGTATAGTGTGTACATGTGTGTATGTGAGTATAGTGTGTACATGTGTGTATGTGAGTATAGTGTGTACATGTGTGTATGTGAGTATAGTGTGTACATGTGTGTATGTGAGTATAGTGTGTACATGTGTGTATGTGAGTATAGTGTGTACATGTGTGTATGTGAGTATAGTGTGTATGTGAGTATAGTGTGTACATGTGTGTATGTGAGTATAGTGTGTACATGTGTGTATGTGAGTATAGTGTGTACATGTGTGTATGTGAGTATAGTGTGTGCATGTGTGTATGTGAGTATAGTGTGTGCATGTGTGTATGTGAGTATAGTGTGTGCATGTGTGTATGTGAGTATAGTGTGTGCATGTGTGTATGTGAGTATAGTGTGTACATGTGTGTATGTGAGTATAGTGTGTACATGTGTGTATGTGAGTATAGTGTGTACATGTGTGTATGTGAGTATAGTGTGTACATGTGTGTATGTGAGTATAGTGTGTACATGTGTGTATGTGAGTATAGTGTGTACATGTGTGTATGTGAGTATAGTGTGTACATGTGTGTATGTGAGTATAGTGTGTACATGTGTGTATGTGAGTATAGTGTGTACATGTGTGTATGTGAGTATAGTGTGTACATGTGTGTATGTGAGTATAGTGTGTATGTGAGTATAGTGTGTACATGTGTGTATGTGAGTATAGTGTGTACATGTGTGTATGTGAGTATAGTGTGTACATGTGTGTATGTGAGTATAGTGTGTACATGTGTGTATGTGAGTATAGTGTGTACATGTGTGTATGTGAGTATAGTGTGTATGTGAGTATAGTGTGTACATGTGTGTATGTGAGTATAGTGTGTACATGTGTGTATGTGAGTATAGTGTGTGCATGTGTGTATGTGAGTATAGTGTGTACATGTGTGTATGTGAGTATAGTGTGTACATGTGTGTATGTGAGTATAGTGTGTGCATGTGTGTATGTGAGTATAGTGTGTACATGTGTGTATGTGAGTATAGTGTGTACATGTGTGTATGTGAGTATAGTGTGTACATGTGTGTATGTGAGTATAGTGTGTACATGTGTGTATGTGAGTATAGTGTGTACATGTGTGTATGTGAGTATATGTGTGTACATGTGTGTGTATGTGAGTATAGTGTGTACATGTGTGTATGTGAGTATAGTGTGTGCATGTGTGTATGTGAGTATAGTGTGTGCATGTGTGTATGTGAGTATAGTGTGTACATGTGTGTATGTGAGTATAGTGTGTACATGTGTGTATGTGAGTATAGTGTGTACATGTGTGTATGTGAGTATAGTGTGTACATGTGTGTATGTGAGTATAGTGTGTACATGTGTGTATGTGAGTATAGTGTGTACATGTGTGTATGTGAGTATAGTGTGTGCATGGTGTGTATGTTGAGTATAGTGTGTGCATGTGTGTATGTGAGTATAGTGTGTACATGTGTGTATGTGAGTATAGTGTGTACATGTGTGTATGTGAGTATAGTGTGTACATGTGTGTATGTGAGTATAGTGTGTACATGTGTGTATGTGAGTATAGTGTGTACATGTGTGTATGTGAGTATAGTGTGTATGTGTGTATGTGAGTATGTGTACATGTGTGTATGTGAGTATAGTGTGTACATGTGTGTATGTGAGTATAGTGTGTGCATGTGTGTATGTGAGTATAGTGTGTACATGTGTGTATGTGAGTATAGTGTGTACATGTGTGTATGTGAGTATAGTGTGTGCATGTGTGTATGTGAGTATAGTGTGTGCATGTGTGTATGTGAGTATAGTGTGTACATGTGTGTATGTGAGTATAGTGGTGTTGTGTAACATGTGTGTATGTGAGTATAGTGTGTACATGTGTGTATGTGAGTATAGTGTGTACATGTGTGTATGTGAGTAAGGTATGTGTGTGTATGTGTGTATGTGAGTATAGTGTGTGCATGTGTGTATGTGAGTATAGTGTGTGCATGTGTGTATGTGAGTATAGTGTGTGCATGTGTGTATGTGAGTATAGTGTGTACATGTGTGTATGTGAGTATAGTGTGTAGCATGTGTGTATGTGAGTATAGTGTGTACATGTGTGTATGTGAGTATAGTGTGTACATGTGTGTATGTGAGTATAGTGTGTACATGTGTGTATGTGAGTATAGTGTGTACATGTGTGTATGTGAGTATAGTGTGTACATGTTGTGTATGTGTGTATGTGTGTATGTTGAGTATAGTGTGTACATGTGTGATGTGAGTATAGTGTGTACATGTGTGTATGTGAGTATAGTGTGTACATGTGTGTATGTGAGTATAGTGTGTAACATGTGTGTATGTGAGTATAGTGTGTACATGTGTGTATGTGAGTATAGTGTGTACATGTGTGTATGTGAGTATAGTGTGTGCATGTGTGTATGTGAGTATAGTGTGTGCATGTGTGTATGTGAGTATAGTGTGGTACATGTGTGTATGTGAGTATAGTGTGTACATGTGTGTATGTGAGTATAGTGTGTACATGTGTGTATGTGAGTATAGTGTGTACATGTGTGTATGTGAGTATAGTGTGTACATGTGTGTATGTGAGTTAGTGGTGTGGTGTATGTGAGTATAGTGTGTACATGTGTGTATGTGAGTATAGTGTGTACATGTGTGTATGTGAGTATAGTGTGTACATGTTGTATGTGAGTATGTGTGTATGTGTGTATGTGAGTATAGTGTGTACATGTGTGTATGTGAGTATAGTGTGTACATGTGTGTATGTGAGTATAGTGTGTACATGTGTGTATGTGAGTATAGTGTGTACATGTGTGTATGTGAGTATAGTGTGTACATGTGTGTATGTGAGTATAGGTGGTGTACATGTGTGTATGTGAGTATAGTGTGTACATGTGTGTATGTGAGTATAGTGTGTACATGTGTGTATGTGAGTATAGTGTGTACATGTGTGTATGTGAGTATAGTGTGTGACATGTGTGTATGTGAGTATAGTGTGTACATGTGTGTATGTGAGTATAGTGTGTGCATGTGTGTATGTGAGTATAGTGTGTACATGTGTGTATGTGAGTATAGTGTGTACATTGTGTATGTGAGTATAGTGTGTACATGTGTGTATGTGAGTATAGTGTGTACATGTGTGTATGTGAGTATAGTGTGTACATGTGTGTATGTGAGTATAGTGTGTAATGTGTTATGTAGTATAGTGTGTACATGTGTGTATGTGAGTATAGTGTGTACATGTGTGTATGTGAGTATAGTGTGTACATGTGTGTATGTGAGTATAGTGTGTAATGTGTGTATGTGAGTATAGTGTGTACATGTGTGTATGTGAGTATAGTGTGTACATGTGTGTATGTGAGTATAGTGTGTACATGTGTGTATGTGAGTATAGTGTGTACATGTGTGTATGTGAGTATAGTGTGTACATGTGTGTATGTGAGTATAGTGTGTACATGTGTGTATGTGAGTATAGTGTGTACATGTGTGTATGTGAGTATAGTGTGTATGTGAGTATAGTGTGTACATGTGTGTATGTGAGTATAGTTGTATGTTGTATGTGAGTATAGTGTGTACATGTGTGTATGTGAGTATAATAGTGGTGTACATGTGTGTATGTGAGTATAGTGTGTACATGTGTGTATGTGAGTATAGTGTGTACATGTGTGTATGTGAGTATAGTGTGTACATGTGTGTATGTGAGTATAGTGTGTGCATGTGTGTATGTGAGTATAGTGTGTACATGTGTGTATGTGAGTATAGTGTGTACATGGTGGTGTATGTGAGTATAGTGGTGGTACATGTGTGTATGTGAGTATAGTGTGTGCATGTGTGTATGTGAGTATAGTGTGTACATGTGTGTATGTGAGATATGTGTGTATTGTGTATGTGAGTATAGTGTGTACATGTGTGTATGGGTGAGTATAGTGTGTACAGATGGGGTGTGTATGTGAGTATAGTGTGTACATGTGTGTATGTGAGTATAGTGTGTAGCAGTGTGTGGTATGTGAGTATAGTGTGTAATGTGTGTATGTGAGTATAGTGGTGTACATGTGTGTATGTGAGTATAGTGTGTACATGTGTGTATGTTGAGTATAGTGTGTACATGTGTGTATGTGAGTATAGTGTGTACATGTGTGGTATGTGAGTATAGTGTGTACATGTGTGTATGTGAGTATAGTGTGTACATGTGTGTATGTGAGTATAGTGTGTACATGTGTGTATGTGAGTATAGTGTGTACATGTGTGTATGTGAGTATAGTGTGTACATGTGTGTATGTGAGTATAGTGTGTACATGTGTGTATGTGAGTATAGTGTGTACATGTGTGTATGTGAGTATAGTGTGTACATGTGTGTATGTGAGTATAGTGTGTACATGTGTGTATGTGAGTATAGTGTGTAATGTGTGTATGTGAGTATAGTGTGTACATGTGTGTATGTGAGTATAGTGTGTACATGTGTGTATGTGAGTATAGTGTGTACATGTGTGTATGTGAGTATAGTGTGTACATGTGTGTATGTGAGTATAGTGTGTACATGTGTGTATGTGAGTATAGTGTGTACATGTGTGTATGTGAGTATAGTGTGTACATGTGTGTATGTGAGTATAGTGTGTACATGTGTGTATGTGAGTATAGTGTGTACATGTGGTGTATGTGAGTATAGTGTGTGCATGTGTGTATGTGAGTATAGTGTGTACATGTGTGTATGTGAGTATAGTGTGTACATGTGTGTATGTGAGTATAGTGTGTACATGTGTGTATGTGAGTATAGTGGTGTGTGGTACATGTGTGGGTGTATGTGAGTATAGTGTGTGCATGTGTGTATGTGAGTATAGTGTGTACATGTGTGTATGTGAGTATAGTGTGTGCATGTGTGTATGTGAGTATAGTGTGTACATGTGTGTAGTAGTATAGTGTGTGCATGTGTGTATGTGAGTAAGTGTGTGCATGTGTGTATGTGAGTATAGTGTGTCATGTGTGTATGTGAGTATAGTGTGTACATGTGTGTATGTGAGTATAGTGTGTACATGTGTGTATGTGAGTATAGTGTGTACATGTGTGTATGTGAGTATAGTGTGTCATGTGTGTATGTGAGTATAGTGTGTACATGTGTGTATGTGAGTATAGTGTGTACATGTGTGTATGTGAGTATAGTGTGTACATGTGTGTATGTGAGTATAGTGTGTGCATGTGTGTATGTGAGTATAGTGTGTGCATGTGTGTATGTGAGTATAGTGTGTACATGTGTGTATGTGAGTATAGTGTGTACATGTGTGTATGTGAGTATAGTGTGTAGTTATGTAGTATAGTGTGTGAGTGTATGTGAGTATAGTGTGTACATGTGTGTATGTGAGTATAGTGTGTGCATGTGTGTTGTAGTTGGTGTCATGTGTGTATGTGAGTATAGTGTGTGCATGTGTGTATGTAAGTATAGTGTGTGCATGTGGTATGTGAGTATAGTGTGTACATGTTGGTGTATGTGAGTATAAGTGTGTGCATGTGTGTATGTGAAGTATAGTGTGTGCATGGTGTATGTGAGTATAGTGTGTACATGTGTGTATGTGAGTATAGTGTGTGCATGTGTGTATGTAGTATAGTGTGTACATGTGTGTATGTGAGTATAGTGTGTACATGTGTGTATGTGAGTATAGTGTGTACATGTGTGTATGTGAGTATAGTGTGTGCATGTGTGTATGTAAGTATAGTGTGTGCATGTGTGTATGTGAGTATAGTGTGTACATGTGTGTATGTGAGTATAGTGTGTGAGTGTATGTGAGTATAGTGTGTGAGTGTATGTGAGTATAGTGTGTGCATGTGTGTATGTGAGTATAGTGTGTGCATGTGTGTATGTAAGTATAGTGTGTGCATGTGTGTATGTGAGTATAGTGTGTGCATGTGTGTATGTAAGTATAGTGTGTGCATGTGTGTATGTGAGTATAGTGTGTACATGTGTGTATGTGAGTATAGTGTGTGAGTGTATGTGAGTATAGTGTGTGCATGTGTGTATGTGAGTATAGTGTGTGCATGTGTGTATGTAAGTATAGTGTGTGCATGTGTGTATGTGAGTATAGTGTGTACATGTGTGTATGTGAGTATAGTGTGTGAGTGTATGTGAGTATAGTGTGTGCATGTGTGTATGTGAGTATAGTGTGTGCATGTGTGTATGTAAGTATAGTGTGTGCATGTGTGTGAGATGCAGTGTGAGTGAACTCTTACTATTTTGTTCCTGGGTGTGACCTTGGTTGTGACCTTGGGCGTGTCTTTTCTTCCTCATGGAACGATAAAAACGAGAGTTGCGTCTGATTGGTGCTTGTGTTTTCAACTGCTCTTCATCATCGTCGTCCTCATCATCACGGTGATTGGGAAGGGAGGCTGTTGGGGCGGCTTTTGTACTGAGACCGTGACCCTTCTGACCCCATTTGCCCCGGAACAGGGCTGCAATTGCCATTGCACTGCCCTCTAGCCCAGGGAGCATCAGTGTCTCTGAGACTGGAATGGCACAATCTCCATCTAAAACACACACAGAGTTTGAGTTTTACACACACACACACACACAAACACACAAACACACAAACACACACACACGCACACAGACACACACAAACACACGCACACATACAAATACACACAGACACACACAAACACAAACACACAAACACACACAAACACACACACACACAAACATACAAACACACAGACACACACACACACACACACACACACACACACACACACACACACACACACACACACACACAGTACACACTCTGTACACACTCTGTACACACTCTGTACACCGTAGTCTCTCTCTATCTATATGTATTTTATTATAATTATATTGATAAGGAATATAATGATGCAGAGGAACCAGTTTAGGCAGTTCATTCAGAATGGAGCAGTGAAAGTCTTCAGTGGAACCACATGACCGCAATCTGATCCATGCTGCACTGACTTTCAATCAAATCTCACACTGTGTATAAAATAGGGGGCAGATGTTTCTCTTAAAAAGCCACACAGTTATGGAACAGCCTTCCAATTAGTGTTCGGGACTCAAACACAGCCTCAGTGTACATACTATACATACAATATACACACACTATACACACTACACAATACACACACTACACTACACACACAGTACACTATACACACTGCACAATACACACGCACTACACTATACACACACTATACACACTACACTACACACACACTATACACACACACTACACACACAGTACACAATAAACACTGCACAATACACACGCACTACACTATACACACACTATACACACTACACTACACTACACTACACTACACACACACTATACACACACTACACACACAGTAACTATCCACACTGCACAATGCACACGCACTACACTATTCACACACTATACACACTACACTACACTACACTACACTACACACACACACAATATACACACACTACACACACACACTATACACACACACACACGCACACTATACACCCACTATATATATATATATAATGTTTTATTTACTTTATTTGTACTCTTTTAAAAAAAATGTAAATGTGTTAACAGTGCCTCTTAATGTCTGCGTCGGAACGCATAATAAAGAAGTCACTCTTCTCAACTTACAACCTGATGGACTTACGACCGGTTTTTCGGTCCCTATCTATGTCATAATTTGGGGTGTATTAAGAGGAGGATTAAGTTGGGTAAGTCCCCACTGAAGGCCCAGGTACCAAGTGCACGGCCCACCACTGCTTGGGCGCTCGGAAGCCATGCTTTTATCACAAAAATTACTTTTTAAAACAGGAAAAAATACATACTAAGACAATTTTACTTCATTGACCACTAGCAAAAGTGTGGCATCTCACAGGGTAAGAGATTCGCTCATCTCAGCTGCACGTCTAACGTATCGCATGCTGCTACATGTGCCTGTTGCGTGAAATCTTTTATATTTTTACAATTTTTTCAATTTTGTCGTATTGCTCTCATCATCATAAGTTTAAGATTGAACCATCGTAACTCAGGGACCATCTGTATACAACATGAGGTCCATTATACTAACAGTACACTATACACACAGTGTACACACACTGTACAAACTACACTATATACAAACTATACACACTACATGAGGCCCATTATACTTACAGTACACTATACACACACTGTACAAACTACACTATATACAAACTATACACACTACACGAGGCCCATTATACTTACAGTACACTATACACACACTGTACAAACTACACTATATACAAACTATACACACTACACGAGGCCCATTATACTTACAGTACACTATACACACACTGTACAAACTACACTATATACAAACTATACACACTACACGAGGCCCATTATACTTACAGTACACTATACACACACTGTACAAACTACACTATATACAAACTATACACACTACACGAGGCCCATTATACTTACAGTACACTATACACACACTGTACAAACTACACTATATACAAACTATACACACTACACGAGGCCCATTATACTTACAGTACACTATACACACACTGTACAAACTACACTATATACAAACTATACACACTACACGAGGCCCATTATACTTACAGTACACTATACACACACTGTACAAACTACACTATATACAAACTATACACACTACACGAGGCCCATTATACTTACAGTACACTATACACACACTGTACAAACTACACTATATACAAACTATACACACTACACGAGGCCCATTATACTTACAGTACACTATACACACACTGTACAAACTACACTATATACAAACTATACACACTACACGAGGCCCATTATACTTACAGTACACTATACACACACTGTACAAACTACACTATATACAAACTATACACACTACACGAGGCCCATTATACTTACAGTACACTATACACACACTGTACAAACTACACTATATACAAACTATACACACTACACGAGGCCCATTATACTTACAGTACACTATACACACACTGTACAAACTACACTATATACAAACTATACACACTACACGAGGCCCATTATACTTACAGTACACTATACACACACTGTACAAACTACACTATATACAAACTATACACACTACACGAGGCCCATTATACTTACAGTACACTATACACACACTGTACAAACTACACTATATACAAACTATACACACTACACGAGGCCCATTATACTTACAGTACACTATACACACACTGTACAAACTACACTATATACAAACTATACACACTACACGAGGCCCATTATACTTACAGTACACTATACACACACTGTACAAACTACACTATATACAAAACTATACACACTACACGAGGCCCATTATACTTACAGTACACTATACACACACTGTACAAACTACACTATATACAAACTATACACACTACATGAGGCCCATTATACTTACAGTACACTATACACACACTGTACAAACTACACTATATACAAACTATACACACTACACGAGGCCCATTATACTTACAGTACACTATACACACACTGTACAAACTACACTATATACAAACTATACACACTACACGAGGCCCATTATACTTACAGTACACTATACACACACTGTACAAACTACACTATATACAAACTATACACACTACACGAGGCCCATTATACTTACAGTACACTATACACACACTGTACAAACTACACTATATACAAACTATACACACTACACGAGGCCCATTATACTTACAGTACACTATACACACACTGTACAAACTACACTATATACAAACTATACACACTACACGAGGCCCATTAAATTTACAGTACACTATACATACACCCACACACACACACACACACACACACACACACACACACACACACACACACACACACACACACACACAAACACACATCACTACATAAGGCCCATTATAATTACAATACATTATACACACTACACACATTATACACACGCTGTACGCACACTATACACACACTATACAAGACTATACACATTGTACACACACTGTAGGGACTCTATACACACTAATACACATACATTATTCTATACGATTCTATACACTATACACACTAAACACTAAACACCACACATACATTTATTCCATCTCACACACTCTCTCTCTCTCTCTCTCTCTCTCTCTCTCTCTCTCTCTCTCTCTCTCTCTCTCTCTCTCTCTCGCTCGCTCTCGCTCGCTCTCTCTCTCTCACACAGACTCACAACACACATACATTTTTTTCTTTCGCTGTTGTTAGTTACCTGGTGTGTGTGTTAAATGATCACCGTTCCACAGTCCTCACTTTCTGTGTCAGTATTGTTTGTATGTTTGCTTTCGTTCTCGAGTTATAAAGTAAGTAAATCTGTTCTTCCAGTCTCACTCTGTCAGTCTCACCTCCTCCTCCACTGTTTCCTCTGCCTCACTGTCTTACTGTCTCACCCTCATTCTCTCTCTCTCTCTGTCTCTCTCTGCCAAACCCTGTAAAATTCCAAGCCTCACCCAATGTGTGTGTGTGTGTGTGTGTGTGTGTGTGTGTGTCTTACCTGACACAAAGAAAGAACAGGTGTGTCAGATTCTTTCACTTCATTTCTCTAACAAAAACAGAGTTCTTCATTCAGAAAGCTATTTGTGTATGTGTGTGTGTGTGTGTGTGTTTGTGTGTGTGTGTGTGTGTTTTGTCTAACTGTTCTGACTATGTTGTCCCCCTCACACCCTAATTAAAGAGTTCAAAGGTCACAACTCTGCACTTCCTTTTGCGCTGGATGATCAGAAGTAATTTCTTTACAGGTGTGTTTGGAATGTGGAGTGTGGAGGAAAATGAAGAACTAAAAGCACATGTTTAATGCTAACAAGCTGCTGTAAAGCAAAACACACCCTAGAGGTGGGTGAACTTTGATGAACAGTGAGAAAGGGTTAGGCTTAGGGTATAGGGTTAGCGTATAGGGTTAGGGTATAGGGTTAGGGATAGCATATAGGGTATAGGGTTTAGCGTATAGGGTTAGTGTATAGGGTTAGGATTAGCGTATAGGGTATAGGGTTAGGGTATAGGGTTAGCATATAGGGTTAGGGTATAGGGTTAGGGTTAGCATATAGGGTTAGGGTATAGGGTTAGGGTATAGGGTTAGCGTATAGGGTTAGGGGTTAGCGTATAGGGTATAGGGTTAGGGTTCGGGTATAGGGTTCGGGTATAGGGTTAAGGTATAGGGTTAGGGTATAGGGTTACGGTATAGGGTATAGGGTTAGGGTATAGGGTTACGGTATAGGGTTAGGGTATAGGGTAAAGGGTTAAGGTATAGGGTTAGGGTATAGGGTTACGGTATAGGGTATAGGGTTAGGGTAAAGGTTAGCGTATAGGGTTAGGGTATAGGGTTAGGGTATAGGGTAAAGGGTTAGGGTTACGGTATAGGGTATAGGGTTAGGGTATAGGGTTAGCGTATAGGGTATAGGGTTAGGGTTAGGGTATAGGGTTAGGGTATAGGGTTAGCGTATAGGGTTAGGGGGTTAGCGTATAGGGTATAGGGTTCGGGTATAGGGTTCGGGTATAGGGTAAAGGGTTAAGGTATAGGGTTAGGGTATAGGGTTACGGTATAGGGTATAGGGTTAGGGTATAGGGTTAGGGTATAGGGTTACGGTATAGGGTTAGGGTATATGGTAAAGGGTTAAGGTATAGGGTTAGGGTATAGGGTTACGGTATAGGGTATAGGGTTAGGGTATAGGGTTAGCGTATAGGGTTAGGGTATAGGGTTAGGGTATAGGGTAAAGGGTTAGGGTATAGGGTTACGGTATAGGGTTAGGGTATAGGGTTAGCGTATAGGGTATAGGGTTAGGGTATAGGGTATAGGGTTAGGGTATAGGGTAAAGGGTTAGGGTATAGGGTATAGGGTATAGGGTAAAGGGTTAGGGTATAGGGTAAAGGGTTAAGGTATAGGGTATAGGGTTAGGGTATTAGTTTTGGGTTAGGGTGTAGGGTATAGGGTTAGGGTATAGGGTTAGGGTATCAAATTATAGCAAAACAGAAAAAGAAAAAAGAACCACAGAATGTGAGACTTGTTACAGATGAGCTCCTGCTGCTGTGACACTAAGAGTCTTCATGTTCATGTCATGTGTCCTTCACTGCTAATCATCAGAATGTGATGAGATTTTGGGGATGGATGTGAAGCTGCGTGCGCCAGGATGCTGTTTAACGCCAATATTATAATTAATGACAGTTTAGAGCTGAAACACTGCCACCTAGTGGGCATGTATATTACTTTAAACTGAGACAGTTTGAGTAAAATGTCTGTTTAAATTAAAAAATAACTGTAATTTAATTAGATTTGATTCTTCTTGGATGTTTCATTTTTATTATTAATAGAGTCTAAACAAGAAACTGGAGTGAGGATGGGGGATGTTTATGGTGGATCAGTGAATTTATGGTGAGGAGGACAGAATGACATCTACACATCTAACTTTAATATAGAATGTGTGAATAGAGCATCACTCCATGTTCTGATAGCATGTAGACTTTAGATGAACCCAAACATGCTGAGACCATGAACACATATTTTACAAGCTGTCATGTGAACTGTCACAGGGAGGTGGTAGCTTAGTGGTTAAGGTATTCGACTTTGGCTCTGAAAGTCATAAATTCAAATCCCAGCAACACCAAGTTGCCACTTCTGGACCCCTGAGCAAGGCCCTTCAACCCACATTTGTTCAGTTGTATGAATTTGATAAATGTAATTTGCTCTGGATAAGGGTTTCTGCCAAATACCCTAAATGTGACCTGTGATCTCTGTAGAGCAATTTAGTAAAAGTTTAGAGAAATTTTACAGCAAGTTTTGCGACATCACTGTCAGGTTTTTATGGCAAAATGGCAGTGATATATCACAGGGTTTAATGTGTCCATAACACTTTCGTTACACAATTATCAGTATTTCCTGAGCAAAAAACACAGTTACAACATTTTTATAATTTAGTCCTTAGGAGTTTAATCACATTTACCTTTTAGATTTATTTTTCTTAAGTAAAGGAGCAGATCTGGAGGGATCATGGATATGGAGTGTTTGGTGAACTGGGATATTTGGATGCTGTCGTCTCCTCACTCTCACAAGTTCACTCAGGTTTGTTGATGGTGGTGTGGTGGGTCGTCTCTTATCCCAGAGATCCCTCATGTCTGTGTTTCCTTCTGCTTCTCCCTTTTAGTTCTGCTGCCAGAGTGAATCTCACCAGAGTCCAAACTGCACAGTGACATTAACTTTCATACACCAATCAGGAGACTTAATAATCCATATCCTTCTCTTCCTGTCACCCTCTTCTCTCTCTCTCTCTCTCTCTTTCTCTCTCTCTCACTCCTCTTCTCTCTCTCTCTCTCTCTCTCTCTCTCTCTCTCTCTCTCTCTCTCTCTCTCTCTCTCTCTCGAGTTAAACATCCTCCTGAGGTTCCAGTGACCACTGTTCCTGCCCCTCTCCTCTTTGTGGATCTTCCCACTTCAACCTGGTCTGCCTCAAGATGATGTTCTCTTCGTTTGGAGGCGACTCTGTGCAGCTGGTGATGTTTCTCATCAACGTCTTGGGTGGTTCCATGAAATTCTGGAGTAAGATCAGGAGCTTTGAGGATGGATTTGGACTGTAGTTAATATCAACAGTCTGCTACACTGACTCAGGACTACAGTTTGCTCTGATCTCCATCACTGCACCTCAACATCGTTTATCTGTAATAAATGGACATTCGGTGGAACCCAGATGAGGATGAGGTTCCCTCTTGAGTCTGGTTCCTCTCAAGGTTTCTTCCTTCTGCATCTCAGAGAGTTTTTCCTTCACCACAGTCTCCACCGACTTGTTCATCAGGGACAAACTTACACTTATAAAGAACATCTTCATGTTTATCTCCACATCATCTGTGTAAAGCTGCTCTGAGACAATGTTTATTATTAAAAGCTCAAAACAAATAAACATGAATTAAACTGAATTACCTGCACAGATAACAGGATTTCTGCTTTCAGGTGAAGTTAAAGCAATTTCAACTCTATTCTTGTTCATGTTTATAAACCAATTATTATTATTATTATTATTATTATTATTATTAGACCTCAAGTTTATAAATGCTTTTTCCATCCTGGAGATTCCCATAACATCCATCAACAGAAAGTAAAAAAAAAAAACCATTTAATACTTTGAGTCTTCATGCATTTAAAAACACAAAAAGGTACATAAAATGTGACAAGATTTAAAATACATTAATACATCACATTGAATGTGATGAATACAGATGTTCAGATGCTCTGATGTTCAGTTTACTTGTTTGATCTCTTCTGTTTCAAACCAAAACTGAGAGACAGAATGTACATTAATTCAAACAGGAAGTGGTTTACAAGACAAAGCAGAAGAACTGCAGCTGTGTGTGTGTGTGTGTGTGTGTGTGTTTTTTTGTATTTTTCTGTCTGGTAACAGCTTCTTGTTCACACACCAACTAATTTTTGACACTGCAGTCTTGTTAAACCTCATCCTCACCCTCTTACTTTGCCCTGCAATTTCAGAGCAGTGTCTAAATTAAGTGATTGTGTATTAATGTCGCCCCCTAGCGGACACATTCAGCATCATAGTTGCATTTAATACACTGCTGTTTTTCAGTGTTCATTAGTGTTTGTGTGTGTGTGTGTGTGTGTGTGTGTGTGTGTGTGTGTGTGTGTGTGTATGTGGAACAGATGAATATGTTTTAATATTTCTCATTTATCAATACCAGTTAATGTGTGGCCATACTCACCTAAACCAACCCCTCACACACACACACACACACACACACACACACACACACACACACACACACACACACACACACACACACAAAAGCTATGTGTCATTGTAAATCCTGTCATTTTGTACACATTTATGTTTTGTGTAACATTTTTGTTCTATGCTTTTCTGCTCCTCGTAGTGTGTTTCAAGTGTGTGTGCTGTGTGAGTGTGTGTGTGCTGTGTGAGTGTGTTGGCTCTGGCATCTTGCTGTGCGATCTGCAGGTTTTCTTTCAGTATGTGATAATAACAGATTGCATCAGCCAGACAGTTGAAGCTGCTGAGACAAAGACTGACATGAACAAATTTCCGCAGCTCATTGATGACGTCTAAACTGATGCTGTTCTGTTTACCATAGAAATAAAGAAGCACAGCGATGTGATACGGAATGAAACACAAGAGGAACACCACCAGGTTGCTGAGCACGATCTTTACACTCTTATTGTTTCGCAGTTTAGCATCATTCGAATTCCGTTTGCGTAAATTGTGCAGGATTTTAACGACGTGCACCGAGCAGAGCACCATGATGACAGTGCTGCTCCAAAACACACACTCCACACACACAATGAGCCACTGTTTCTTCCATGTGTTACTGGAAAAGTTCTGGAAACAGTAGGACTCATTACTGTTGTCTCTGTGAAAATCATAAACCGGGTAACTAAACCCAAACAGTAAACTCCACACAACTGCGCAGATGCACACAGCCTTCCGTTTGGATCGCAGGTGCCGGAAAGGGAATTGCAGAGCGACATAACGATCCACAGAGATGCACACACTTAGCAGGATGCTGCCGTACATGTTGACATACACAAAACTTTCAAACAGTGAGCAGGAAAAGTGTCCCAGTTTCCAGGAGCGGTGGTAAGCCATGAGCTTAAAGGGCAGAGCAAGCAGGAGCAGGCAGTCATTAATCACCAGGTTCAGGAGGTAAACAGTGGATTCGTTCCAGCGACGGACGCGGAAGAACAGCTGCCACAGAGCAGCCATGTTTAAAGGAAAACCAGCAGTGAGGATGGGAATGTAGAACCCAAACTGGAGACATTCCACCCAGTCACTGCAGCCTGCCATGCTGAAACACACACACTTCAGTTAAACACAATAAAACAACAATACACACACACACACACACACACACACACACACACACACACTCATACACCGACAAACACACAAACACACACACAGACACACACACACACACCGACAAACACACACACACACACACACACTCACACACCAACAAACACACACACACACCACACACACACACCGACCGACAAACACACACACACACACACACACACACACACACACACACACACACACACACCAACAAACACACAAACAGACAGACAGACACACACACACACACAGACAGACAGACACACACACACACACACACACACACTCACACCGACAAACACACAAACACACCAACAAACACACACACACAGACACACACACACAGACACCACACACACACACACACACACACACACACAGACACCACACACACACACACACACACACACACACAGACAGACACACACACACAAACACACACACACACACACACACACAGAGACGTCTCACACACACACACACACACAAAAACACACAACGACAAACACACACACACACACACACAGTGACAAACACACACACACACAGACACACACACACACACACACACACACACACACACACCCCGACAAAACCACACACACACAGACAGACACACACAGACACACACAAAGACACACACACACAGACACACACACAGAGACACCACACACACACACACACACAGACAGACAGACAGACAGACAGACACAGACACACACAAAGACACACACACACACAGACACACACAGAGACACGACACCACACACACACACACACACACACACACACACACACACGCAATGAAGAATGCACAGTGATGCTCACAGAAATTCCGACTGAGTTCTAAATTCTGAGAGATTTGCACTCATATCAGATTAATTAGAAGTATTAATGATAACGAGTTACTCGTGTGTAGATGTGTGTATCCTGGACTTTATTTTAAATACACTTCTGTGTATATAAACAACTTCAAACCAAAAGTTGTCAGCTACATGTGTGTTACAGCAACATCATGTGTGGGGATCAGATCACTGATAGCATCTGCACTTCAGTTAATTCTGATTATTTTCTCTTTAATTTCACACACACACACACACACACACACACACACACACACACACACACACACACACACACACACACTATTAATAGGTGTTGATGAAGTGTGTAAGTTTTTTTTTTATCCTCCTCCCACACACTTTAAACACACAGAACACATTAACAAAAATACAGTGTTTAAATCTCTATTAATAAACATCATTATTTTAACATAAAACTACATAAAAACAATTCCCTGTAAGTGTTTAGTCTCTGCTGCTCTGCGCGAGACACCGAGAAAATCCGCCAGAATAATGAGTCACGCGGCAAATTCAATTCCGCGATAAACCGGGGCGCGAGACTGCGGTACCGCGATAAAGCGGGGGATTATTGTGTTATATATCATTTATAATTTAAATTAAACTCACCCGAAAACCTGAACCCCAAAACAACAATGCCATTAAATATGAACCGCGCCTGACTTCTTACTTCCTCTGTGTGTGTGTGTGTGTGTGTGTGTGTGTGTGGTGTCTCTGTGTGTGTGTGTGTGTGTGTGTATGTGTGTGTTTGTCTGTGTGTGTGTGTGTGTGTGTGTGTGTGTGTGTGTGTGTGTGTGTGTGCTGTCTCTGTGTGTGTGTGTATGTGTGTGTTTGTCTGTGTGTGTGTGTGTGTGTGTGTGTATGTGTGTGTTTGTCTGTGTGTGTGTGTGTGTGTGTGTGTGTGTGTGTGTGTGTGCTGTCTCTGTGTGTGTGTGTATGTGTGTGTTTGTCTGTGTGTGTGTGTGCAGAAGGGCTGATAAAAGGCATTAAACAAATGTGGTGGCACGACTGACGGAGTGACACTGAGAGAAAGAGAAAGAGATCAAAGATAAACTGGTGGTTTATACTGTACTGTACTGAGACAGAGAGAGGGAGAGAGAGAGAGAGAGAGAGAGAGAGAGAGAGAGAGAGAGAGAGAGAGAGAGAGGGAGGAGGAGTAGAAAATGCCAGTAACTTTTCATCTTTATTACAGTGACCTCGTTAAAAATTTCACCAAACAGAAGGGGAAATTTTGTGCTCCAGAACACACACACACACACACACACACACACACACACACACACACACACACACACACACACACACACACACACTAACCATTAAATACATTGATTAAAGATCAATAACGTGTTATATTTGTGATATTCTGTGTGATATAAAAATATAAAGGAATGAATAAGTAAATACAAAATACAGAAAAAGGACTGATGATTATAAATCAGTCACATTTTAACACCCTGAAGAAAGTTACACTGATCATCTCCTGCACACATTAACTTCCTGAACACACTGCAGAACAACAACCACAAACCTGCAAACCTGATCACTGCTACACCTCACACAGAGAAACCGAGGGGGGGGGGTTTCTATGACATGTTAACATGCCTCAACCTTTACCATGCCAGTACCTAAACCATGATAATGTTGCTCAGTAGTTGAGTATGTAAATAAATATGTAAATAAATAAATAGACAGACAATTACATAAATATATAATTGGATAAATAGGTAAAAGGAGAAGGTAAAAAGAGTGTGTGTACTAGTGTGCGAGTAAAAAAGTTAAAATGTGACATTAAACATCACAGATTTAAAGCAGTTGATGATCCTGGTCCAGTGTTCACACAACATCATTCAGTGCCCAAAAACAAAACCATTCATTGTGTGTAGTGTAAAATAAATGAACTCCAGCATGAGCCTGCAGATATTAAAGCTTTAACCATCACCTCAGGATCTACTGTACCTTCACCTCTGAGTTTCCTTTTCCTGGTGAACCAAATTATCAGCTTTAATTCTCCTGTTAGGACAGGAGTGACCAACCCACGGCTCTCGAGCTGCATGCGGCTCTTGCGTTCATATCGAACAGTTTTTTTTAATCTGCGTGTTCGCTTCACTTGAGTTCAATACGGTATTTTCGTCAAATGCGCATGTGCGTGAGATGAAAATACCGCAGAGTTGCCCAGTAGGGGCGAGAGCATTTAAGTAAACAATTTGTGTCAAGTTCGCTTTTAAAATGGCACAGCAAAACGAAAATATGAAGATGAACACAGGACGTTTTTAACAGAGTGGAAGAGTTTATATTTTTTAGTTGAACATAATGGCAAGTCATTCTGCCTTATGTCAGGCGTCATTAGCGCATTTCAAAGCTTCAAATCTTCAGCGCCACTTAAGCTCACTCCATGCTAACATCGACCAGGAATTTCCAAAAGGGACTGAACTTCACAAGCACAAGTTGTTCACTTTGAAAAGTCAGGCAGAAAAGCAGATACAGTTTTTCCAAAAATTTACGAAGCGCTCAGAGACCGCAACACTTGCATCATATGAACTGGCTTGGAACATTGCATGGGCTAAAAAGCCATACAATGAAGGGGAGTTCGTTAAAAAATTCCTCGGTGACGTTGTTTAAATCTTGTCTCCTGAAAACGACAAACTAAAAACGCATGGTATCAGAAGTCCAACTGTCCCGCCACACTGTTGAACACAGAATATCGGACATTAACACGGCTATTGAATCACAGTTGCACTCTGACCTTTTAAGCATGTGAGTATTTTAGTGTCACATTAGATGAGAGTTGTGACATACAAGACAAGCCTCAGTTTGCAATATTTGTACGGTCTGTGTCAAACGAATGTGTGATCAAAGAAGAACTCCTTGATATCGTGCCATTGAAAGACCGAACCCGTGGCATAGATGTGAAAGAAACAATGATGCAAAAGCAAATCTGTCCATACCGAAACTAACTGCAATAGCCACGGATGGAGCGCCAGCCATGATCGGATCTGTGAATGGGCTTGTGGGGCTGACCGAACATTTTTCAGAGTTTTGGAATTTCCACTACATCATCCACAAGGAGCAACTCGTGTCTAAATCAATGAATTTAGACAACAACATGAAGCCTGTGATGGAAATCGTCAACTACATCTGCACACATGCGATTAACCACAGGCAATTCAAGAATCTCATCGCTGAGCTGGAATAAGGGCTTCCAGGTGACCTGCCGCTGCACTGCACTGTGAGGTGGCAGTTAAAAGGCCAGGTACTCTCTCGCTTCTTTGAGCTTTTGGATGCTGTGAAACTGTTAATGGAGAAGAATGACAAGGACTATCCCAAACTCACACCTCAAGTGGACTATGGATCTGGCCTTTTTGGTCAACATGCTGTGTCACTTGGACAGACTGAACCTGACCCTGCAGGGTAAGTTAAAAATGCTGCCTGACCTGGTGCAAAGTGTGTTTGCATTTGTCAAGAAACTGAAGGCGCATATTCAAAAGGGAGGTTTAACGCATTTTCCCACTCTGCTAAAAGCCAGCGGGCAAGTCACCAGCACCGCCCTGAATAAGCAAAGAGCCAGATATGCAACACTGGTTGAAAACCTGCACAAAAGCTTTGTGACCCAGTTCTGTGATCTACAACTGAAAAGGCCAAAGATTACGTTCCTCGTCGACCCATTTAATACAGAGACGGACTGTTTGAAAGTCCCGCTAGTCACAGATGAGGCTGCGTTGGAGCTGATCGATCTTTGTGAGGAGGACCAATAGAAACCTGCTTTAAGGGAAGGGACCATTGAGTTTTTGAAAAGTGTGGCAATGGAAAATACCCCAATGTCAAACAGGCTGCGCTTAAGATACTGTCAATGTTTGGGTCAACATACATCTGCGAGTCTGTGTTTTCTACCCTGAAACACGTGAAATCAAAGCATCGATCTGTTCTGACTGGCTGAGCAGAGGTGTGTGTGTGTGAGAGGAAGGGATGGGTGATGTTCATGTGTATGATGTGGCTCTTTGCGGTAACACAGTAAAAAATGGTTAGGGTTAGGGTTAGGGTCTTGGTCTCTGACTGGTTGGCCACCCCTGTGTTAAGAAGTTAATAAAACAGAGATGTTTTCTGTCTGTACTCATGTATTTGGGCTCAAAGTTAAAAAGTTCATTAACATTTCTGCCCAGGTTTTTGCCCCATCCCTGAACACCCTGAACAGTCCTTTCAGCCTGTGGCAGTGTAAAAACAGGTGGTCTTCTGTTGCAGAAGGTACATTTCCTCCCTACACTGGGGTTGATGTGTGCCACATAGCTACCGCCCAGTGAACAATCCTCCATTGGAGATCCGCAGTGCGTTTCTCTATCGGAGGATTTTACAGGGATCTCCAGCAGCCTTTAGGAGACGAGTCTGGCCCAAACACTTCTGACCACTTCGATTTTTTGCAGTTCTTGGGCGTGCTGTAGTGTGACACCTTTATGCAGCTGATGTACAGTGCCTTCTTCAAGGTATTCTCAAAGTCCTCCAGTTGCAGGTCCTGAAGCTTAAAAGAGAGCCTTCCTTCTCTACTTCCAGCATCTGAGGAAAATTGCTGTGGTTCCCTGCATCTTGTTCAGCTTCTCCATGCCACATCTGATGGCAAAGGCGCTTGCTGAGATGTGCTTTCCATCATGCACTTCATGAACCTTTTGTACATGATGCCTGTCAAGCTGCACATCTCTTCTGGGCTTGTCCAGCTGGCACCGTTCCTCAGATCTGCATTTTTGTGCATCCTGCTCCTGTGTTCCAGTATCTGTGTTTGGTTAGTGGATTGTTAAAAAGAGGTTAATTCTCCCTCCAGTGTCCTGAATTTAAAAAGTCCCTCTGGACCAGTGTTAGAACAGATCTGTAGAAAGGAGAAAAGTCTCTTAATTCTGTGTTGCACAGTCTGGTTTAAAAACAGATCCATGTCGTGTCTAAAAATGTTTGCTTTTCGCAGCAGGATGCGAGCTCTGTCTGCTCAGCATGGTGTTCAATACAGGAGTCTTTGTGCAGCTTGAAGTCTGAAGGTCCTGATTCTGTTTCGGATGTCCATCAGACACTGACCCCCTCCTGGACAGGAAAGTTGAGTGCAGCAGCTTGTATCCAGTGCTGTCCGGTCCAGAAAAAGTCACTGAACTCCTTCTGTAACACCTGAACAATGCTGCTGGAGGATCCAGAACACTTGTTTTGTGCCACAGTGCTGAAGCTCTGGTAATTTGCGACCAATGCTTGCCCCCTGTATGAAAGCTGAGGTAGCACCCAGGACCATCGAGATAACCGGTCACACATTTTCTCCACCATGTCCTCCCAGTTTTTCTGCATGTAGTCTTCTGTCAATAGATGTACAACTAAAATCTTTGGAACTTCTCTTCCCCACTTGACTCCACCTGCAAGTACTGGAGGAGTCTTTCCATGCCAGTCACCAATTAAGTAGCCTACACTCTTCTCCCAATTTACTTTTGCTGCTGACGCTTTCTCATAGCTAAATAAAACATCCGTTAAAGCTGATACATCGCTGTCACCTCAAATCAAGTTTTACACAAGAAATATAATTCTCAACTAAACTAAAAGCGTTGAGGGTTTCAAATAAATAGTTATAGTCAACTCTGTCAAAGGTTTGAAGCGAGTCCTCCTGGGTATAGTTACATACACCAGCCCCGTCTAAATGGCAGAGGAGGCGGGGTCACAGCTATTTATAATAATAATCTGAACGTCACACAAAAGACTAAACACAAATGTAAAACATTTGAAGTTCTTTACACAAGCATAAAATATTCAGTGTCCGAAAGCAGGTCCAGTCAGTCAATTCCACTAATTATTATTTATAGACCCTCAGGGGCCCGACTCTGATTTTCTCATAGAATTTGCAGATTTCATCACAAATTTAGCTCCTTCTTTACACAAAGCATTAATTGTTGGTGACTTTAATATTGATTTTGATGATCAGGAAAACTCCATAAGAGCAGCAGTTCAGTAAAATGAATCAGAATGTTATAGGACCCACTCATAGTGGTGACACAATCTTGATTTGTTATTAACATTTGGATTAAAAATAAAAAATGTAGTCATAATTCCACAGTCTGAAGTTATTTCAGATCATTACCTCATCTCTTTAAAAATCTGCCTCAGTCACTGCATTAGTACCTCACCACGTTACACCACGTTACCGTGTTAAACACGTTCACGTCAACTACAGCAAGGTAGCAAAATAAACAGGAAATAAAAGCACTGCACTCACATGCACACCATCAATAGGTAGTAATAGGTAGTAACTTTTTTAATAATAAAGTTGAAAACATCAGGCAATAAATCTAGAGGATTAAAATAAATCTAAACTATTTTATAAATAACCCTGTAGACAGCAGTGTAATTATAACAGACAATCAATTACAAAGTTTTACTCCTATTTAAGAGACATTTCATTTATTTCCTCATTAAAATCATCATCATCAAAGTTATCAGGAGTCACAAACACTGATATCTCAGATGCTTCGAGAGTTAAAGGAACTTGTCAATAACCTTTTAAAAGATCAAACTAACAAATCGAGCAGCTCTGACATTATCCATGCAGAATCTAAAAGTTCCATCAGGTTTGGGGACTAACAAGCATGGAGAACTCCAAGGGCTTATGCTGGGTTTTGCTAAACCACGTTTAAGTAGGTAATCAACTTCCTGTCTCATTACAGCCCTTTTGACCAAATAAGCACGATACGGATGCTGTTTAAGTGGTGTGTTACGGGTAACCTTAATGTCATGCTGAAGAACAGAATTTTAGGTGATTACGTCTCCAAAAAAAAGGATGGAAACTCATGAATAAGTCTAATAATGTCTTCATTTTGCTTGCTGGATGAATGAGTACGTCTGGAAGGTAACTCACGTAAAGGGTTAGGGTTAGAGTTTAATTTCAGAGCTAGAATTTCTGGTTCCCACTTCTCTCGCTATCTCCCCCCTTTCCTTCTTCCACAATGGCGCTTTAATCCTCGAAGCCCCACCTCTTTGGTGACATTCGCTTTCGCTAGGGGTGTGGTAGATCCCCAATGAAAGGAAACAGGACCTACATTCGAGGAAAGTAAAGACAAAAGGGAGACAAAGGCAGAAAAAGAAGCAAAACTGTGCAAACACATATGTGCTTCTGGTAATCTGGTGCACATAACAAACACCTTTTACAGTCAGTTGGACGCGAGTTGTGTCTCACACACACACACACACACACACACACACACACACAACTGGCACATTTAAACATGGACAGGACACTTTATTGTGTATATACGCATGTACATAAAACTGAAGTTTAGTTAAACATCAGATAAACGGCAGGTAACATGAGGAGTTTCACCGTGGGATTAATACTGAACAGAATTTCAGTTAGGGGTGATTTACTGATTTATTTTTATGATGTTGTCCTGTGTTGTGTTGTTAGGGCTTGGGGTTAGTGTTGTGTTGTCCTTTGTTGAAAAGCTGCTGAAAAGTGCAGACTGAATGAACACAAACCTGGAGTTCAGCTAAAACTCCATCTGCCTCTGGAGATTTTCTTCGTCTCACACACAGAGTCATGCAAAATATATATATGTACCCGCCCCCCCCTATCTGGTAAAGATAATTATTAGATCTGATAAATTTCATATCAATATATTGTTCATCTCAAAAACACGAAGTGAAATATTTGTCTTAACATTTCTGAAACAAAAGAGAAAGAATAAAATGTTCCGAAAGTGTTGATGTTCTTTATTTACTCAGATGTTTTAGCTACATTAATCAGATCAGGATGAGGTTCATACACAGGCCACATTTACAGTGGTTTATAATTATATAAGTGTAAAGATGAACTCGACTATAGAAATAACAATCGAATTGCTGATAAACTAAAGCAGTTACAGGCTTGAAATGCTACATGGAGCGAATAAGTGTATCTTCTGGAAAGGAAAAAACAGATGTTAAGAATAAATTGTCACAGAGTGAGCTATGAGTACTACACTTCCCCAAACACACACACACACACACACACACACACACACACACACACACACACACACACACACACACACACACACAGCTATATAGATGTGCTGACAATGTTTTCCATTACTGCTTTTAGCTAAGCTAATGTGCTAATGCTAGTTTAACTCTTGTTCTATACTTTACAATGTACTAGAAACAGTTATCTCTAATCACAGATAGAATTTAATAACAGCACACACACAGACACAAACAGATGGACAGACAGACAGACAGACATACACACACACAGACAGACAGACACACACACACATGCAGAGACACAGACAGACAGACAGACACAGAGACACAGGCAGGCAGACAGACAGACATACACACACATTTAGAGACACGAACAGATGGACAGTGTCAGACAATGTTGAATAATGTTACTTGAATTAAGTTTGAACTTATACCAAGCAACGTTGTGTTAATTAAAGCATAATGCTAAATTATATTGTATATAACTAGATTCTACTATTGATAGCTGAAGCTGACCTGAGCTTTACTTATGGGTGAAATTACCGTTATGTAAGATGGGTCTCTCTGTTTTCTCTGCACAGCTGAAGTGTTTAACCACATAGGCAGCAGACGTTTATAATTATCTTGTCTGACTTTTACTGACATTTTCAAATATGTATAATTCTTACTCTGAATTTGATGCACATGCCTATTTTTTGCACACAGTTCACAATGCACCTGCTACTCACTAATAAACAGACCTCACTATTACTATTAAACCGACTTTACTACAATTATTGCTGTTATTATTTTATTTATTTTCATTCTATTATAAACCGAACTAGCTCAATTTCTCGACAGAGACACAGATGGACAGACTCACACACACACACACACACACACACACACACACACACACACACACACACACACACACACACACACACACACACAGATGGACAGACTCACACACACACACACACACACACACACACACACACACACACACACAGATGGACAGACACACACACGCACACACAGATGGACAGACACACACACACACAAACACACAGACAGATGGACACACACACACACAAACACACACACACAGATGGACAGACACACACACGCACACACAGATGGACAGACACACACACACACACACACACGCACACACACACACACACACACACACACACACACACACACAGTGCTACTTGGGGATAAATATGATCAATGGAAGCACCTTTGTCATAAATCCAGTTAAATCATGAAAGAAATAAAGAAGTGATTGGGAGGGAAACAGAGTGATGGTGTGAGGTGAAGGTTGGACTCAGGGTGCATCACATATCAGCGTGTCCATTACAAATGTGTTCTCAAAGTGACGGATGGAGTGACAGATCTGCTCCTCACGCTTCGCAATACCTGCAAAGGGAAAAATATTTTAACATGAACATGTGTTTTTAGTTGTGTTTGCGTTTTACACTGATTACAAATTAAAATATACACAGGACTGTTAAATCTTAATCTTCCAATCACAAATATACAACAAAACAGGTTTACAACACATTTACACACTCACTGTATTCACACGCACGCTATACCCACACACTCGCTACAGTCACACACTTGCTACAATGACAAATTACTAGAATCACACACTTGCTATACTCACCCACTCGTTATAATCGCACACTCGCTACAGTCACACACTCGCTATAATCACACACATGCTATACCCACACAATCGTTATAATCACACACTTGCTACAATCACACACACGCTATACCCACACACTCGCTACAATCACACACTCGCTACAATCACTCACCCACTCGTTATAATCGCACACTCGCTACAGTCGCACACTCGCTACAGTCGCACACTTGCTACAGTCACACACTCGCTATAATCACCCACCTGCTATACCCACACAATCGTTATAATCACACACTTGCTACAATCACACACACGCTATACCCACACACTCGCTACAATCACACACTCGCTACAATCACTCACACACTCGTTATAATCACATGCTCGGTACAATCACACACTCGCTACAATCACTCACCCACTCGTTATAATCGCACACTCGCTACAGTCGCACACTCGCTACAGTCGCACACTTGCTACAGTCACACACTCGCTATAATCACACACATGCTATACCCACACAATCGTTATAATCACACAATCGCTACAATCACACACTCGCTACAATCACTCACACACTCGTTATAATCACATGCTTGGTACAATCACACACTCGCTACAATCACACACTCGCTACAATCACACACTTGCTACAATCACTCACACACTATAATCACACACTTGCTTTAGTCACAAACTCGCTACAATCACACACTATAATCAAACACTCGCTACAGTCACACACTCGCTACTGTCACACACTCGCTACAGTCACACACTCGCTACAGTCGTACACTCGCTACTGTCACACACTCGCTAATGTCACACACTCGCTAATGTCACACACTCGCTACACTCACACACTCGCTATAATCAAACACTCGCTATAATCACACAATTGCTGACGTAATAGAGAGGTGTGTGAACTCACGGCGGCGTGTGAGGCGACGTCTGATCTGATAAGTCAGTTTCCCTTCACACAATCTGTGGATAAACATGCCAAACACACGCGTGTTCGTCACCTGCTCAGACACCACCATCTCCTCCTGAACCATGTACGTCTGCGGGAGAGATGCATCCTGAACAAGAGGGAATTAATAGACAATTACCACACACACACCATTACACTCACACACCCCTATCACACACACATAGACACACATACACCCGATCACACACATCATCACACCCACCATCACACTCACACACCCCCATCACACACATAGACACACATACACCCGATCACACACATCATCACACCCACCATCACACTCACACACCCCATCTCACACACGCAGACACACACCATCACACATTGACACACATCATCATCCAAACACACACACACACCATTATGCACCATCACACACTGTCCTACACATTGTCTCAAACACACACACTAACACACACACACACACACCATCATCCAAACACACACACACACACACACCATCACACACATCTTTACGCACACACAAACACACACACAACCTCTTACACACAGACCATCTTTCACAATTGCACACACACAAACACACACTATCACACACACTATCACACACAGACACACACCATCTCACACACACACATGCACCATCTCTCAAACACAAACACACACACACACCATTATGCACCATCACACACCGTCTCACACATTGTCACACACACTAACACACTAACACACACACACACACACACACACACACACACATTGCCAGTTCTCAGTTTGACATTGATGAGGAGCTTCCACAGGTTCCTTGGTGGCAGAACGATGCTGCTGTTCAATGTGCTGATGTAACACTTATCCAGAGTGATGTCGTGATATGCAGTCAGACCCTACACACACACACACACACACACACACACACACACACACACACACACACACACACAAACTGTAGTGTAAGTACTATATGATACTCAGTCATTTTGTAATGCATAAGTTGTGTGTGTGTGTGTGTGTGTGTGTGTGTGTGTGTGCGACAGTGAGACGGTGTGTGTGTGTGTGTACACCTTGTTGAAGTCATGTATGATGGTAGCAGGACGTGTCCGTGGGTTTGTGCTACCAGCATTGATGCTGATTCTTTCGTAGTTTTTCTGCAGGTTGATGTCAACATTCTCCTGCAGTTCCTCTTGATCATGCTGAGGTGCCTTCAGAGTGTCTTCATAATAGACATTACACCGGAACTGAGACTCACCTGCCTACACACACACACACACACACACACGGAACGCAATACTTACAAAAAAAACAGCTATGTTTATAAAATATATATAATTTTTTTAAATTAATTAATTAATTTATTTTTGCATACGTCAACTCGCAATGTGTGTGTGTGTGTGTGTGTGTGTGTGTGTGTGTGTGTGTGTACCTGAGGGATAATATAATAGCGGTAGATGTAGATGGAGGCATACACCAGGCTGCAGGAGCTGATTATGAGAGCAATCAGTAAACAACAGAGTCCACTCAGAGACGAGCACTGGGTCACACCCACCTGAGAGAGAGAGAGAGAGACACACACACACACACACACACACACACGTCATTGCGGAACCCTAAAACATAACGTCATCCGTTTTTTTGGCAAAAATGTTTATTTATATGTTCACAATATTCATTCATTTATATATTCACAACATTTATATAATTACAGATTATGTTTTCTAATCTGTCGACGGCATTGATGGATATAAATGTTTTTGTGTATGTGTGTGTGTATGTGTGTGTGTGTGTATTATTCCCTATAATGATCTCAGTACACGGTGTAAATCAAAGCTCGTGCAGGTTTTCTTTTCCCCGCCACGCGACCGTTAATTATAAATGAAAATAAATATCAGTGTTAATATTTCTGCTGATGATGATGATGGTGATGAAGATGATAAAACCCGGTTATTAATATCTCACGTGCTGCGGCGGGATGTAGATGCGCTCCGGATCCTCGCGCTCCTCTTTCTCGGCTTTAATGCCATTTATTGCCGCGCAGCTGATCTTCACCATGATGGACCTGCAGCTTCCCTCTCACCGCTACAACCTCTCTCTCTCTCTCTCTCTCTCTCTCTCTCTCACACACACACACACACACACCAAGTCCAACCGGAAGTACTGGTGCTCGTTCATGTCCGATCTGCACCGATCGACAACGCCCTCATTTCCCACAATCAATATAAAGAAATGATAAACATCGGTGTGGAGCAGAGTTACAACTTCATCCATTTCCTCCGATCAGAGTTTATTATCCATAACCATAAACATCCCTGGTAAATGTTCAGGGTTTGTGTAGCTGCACGGTGTTGTTGATGATGGTGTTAGTGTTGTTGATGTTAGTGTTGGTGATGATGGTGTTGGTGATGATGGTGTTAGTGTTGTTGATGTTAGTGTTGTTGATGTTAGTGTTGGTGATGATGGTGTTAGTGTTGTTGATGTTAGTGTTGGTGATGATGGTGTTGGTGATGATGGTGTTAGTGTTGTTGATGTTAGTGTTGTTGATGTTAGTGTTGGTGATGATGGTGTTAGTGTTGTTGATGTTAGTGTTGTTGATGTTAGTGTTGGTGATGATGGTGTTAGTGTTGTTGATGTTAGTGTTGGTGATGATGGTGTTAGTGTTGTTGATGTTAGTGTTGGTGATGGTGGTTTTAGTGTTGGTGGTTTTAGTGTTTGGTAATGGTGCTGTTGGTGATGTTAGTGTGGGTGTTGTTGGTGTTGGTAATGGTGGTGTTGATATTGTTGTTGGTTTTGGTGGTGATGGTGTGGATCGATCGATCGATCGATCGATCTATCTATCTATCTATCTATCTATCTATCTATCTATCTATCTATCTATCTATCTATCTATCTATCGATCACATAACACAAGGATAGGTGGATTAAAAAGCAGAATCTTTTTATTTGTTAGTGAAACTACGGCCTCAGCCGTATAATATAAGATGCTTTGGGTTACTGATTGGAAGGTCGTGGGTTCAGCAAGACCCTTAACCCTCTGTGTACCAGGTTGTAATCTATATATATGTGTGTATATGTAAACACATATTACCCACAAACATATACACACACACAAATGTCAGATACACATTACATAACTGGCGTAACTAAAGTCAGATAAAATCTCATCTAGACTGTAACTAAAGTGACTTTTATACAGGGATGCAGACGCAGTGTTCCACCAGGTGGCAGTACAGAGCTGTAACACTGTAAGAACTACATACACACACTAAACCTCACTACAAACACATACCACACTACACACTCACTACACACACACACACACTAAACCCTACTACATACACACTAAACCTCAATACAAACACATACCACACTACACACTCACTACACACACACACACTAAACCTTACTACATACACACACTAAACCGCACTACAAACACACACCATACTACACTACACACTCACACACTAAACCTTACTACATACACACACTAAACCTCACTACAAACACATACCACACTACACACTCACTACACACACACACACTAAACCTTACTACATACACACACTAAACCTCACTACAAACACATACCACACTACACACTCACTACACACACACACACACACACTAAACCTTACTACATACACACACTAAACCTCACTACAAACACATACCACACTACACACTCACTACACACACACACACACTAAACCTTACTACATACACACACTAAACCTCACTACAAACACATACCACACTACACACTCACTACACACACACACACACACACTAAACCTTACTACATACACACACTAAACCTCACTACAAACACATACCACACTACACACTCACTACACACACACACACACACACACACACACACTAAACCTTACTACATACACACTAAACCTCACTACAAACACATACCACACTACACACTCACACACTAAACCTTACTACATACACACACTAAACCTCACTACAAACACACACCATACTACACTACACACTCACACACTAAACCTTACTACATACACACACTAAACCTCACTACAAACACATACTACACTACACACTCACACACTAAACCTTACTACATACACACACTAAACCTCACTACAAACACATACCACACTACACACTCACAACACCCACACACTAAACCTTACTACATACACACACTAAACCTCACTACAAACACATACCACACTACACACTCACTACACACACACACACACTAAACCCTACTACATACACACACTAAACCTCACTACAAACACACACCATACTACACTACACACTCACACACTAAACCTTACTACATACACACACTAAACCTCACTACAAACACATACTACACTACACACTCACACACTAAACCTTACTACAAACACACACTAAACCTCACTACAAACACACACCATACTACACTACACACTCACACACTAAACCTTACTACATACACACACTAAACCTCACTACAAACACATACTACACTACACACTCACACACTAAACCTTACTACAAACACACACTAAACCTCACTACAAACACACACCATACTACACACTCACAACACCCACACACTAAACCTTACTACATACACACACTAAACCTCACTACAAACACATACTACACTACACACTCACACACTAAACCTTACTACATACACACACTAAACCTCACTACAAACACATACCACACTACACACTCACAACACCCACACACTAAACCTTACTACATACACACACTAAACCTCACTACAAACACATACCACACTACACACTCACTACACACACACACACACTAAA
>JBCEWE010000259.1:264693-269693 GCA_039877035.1 Silurus lanzhouensis
TGAAAGGGAACACGAGTTCTCTATGTGCTACTGTAAATAAAATATGGGATTATGAGACTTGCACATTATTACATTTTGTTTTTAATTAACATTTTACACTTTTTGGATTTGGGATTGAATTTAAATAATCTACAAAAATGCAAACAGATGAACACAGACCTGCAGACTGTACAATAGCTGAATTAAGCTCTGCACACAGTCTCCCACCTATAGTCTCACACACACACACACACACACACACACACACACACACACACACACACACACACACACACACACAGAGTAAGGTTTTCAGCTCCGTCACTATGTTTTATATATATATATCACTAAGCTTACAGTATTAGCTTGTTAGCAATGTTAGAGCTGAACAAATCATATTGTGTCTATAGTATAAATTATTATTATTATTACCTTTAGTATAAAAGGTTCCCTTAGTTTTAGACGTTTTTTGCTCAGTTCTAGTTTATCTGAGGATAAAACATTTGCATAAAATAAATCTTTCATGTGTCTAATAACAATACAGTTCTAGATGTTTTGTCATTATTTTTATATAACAACATACACACCCATATAACAACATACACACTCACCATGCTGAGAAGAATCTTGATAACCAAAGAGCAGTGACATCACACACATCATCAGACTTACTACTGAGGAAGGACAAACCATTTACATTACAACAATTGAGCAAAAAAAAAACCCATTTTGTATATATACAGTGGTGTGAAAAAGTGTTTGCCCCCTTCCTGATTTTAAATTTATTTGCATGTTTTCACACTTTAATGTTTCAGATCATCAAACTAATTTAAATATTAGTAAAAGAGAACACAAGTGAACACAACATGCAGTTTTTAAATGAAGCTTTTTATTATTGAGGGAAAACAATCTCTAAAACTACATAGCCCTGTGTGAAAAAGTGTTTGCCCCCGGGTTTTCGAGCAAGAACTGCCTTTTTAAGGTCATGCCACAGCATCTCAATAGGATTCAGGTCAGGCTTTGACTAGGCCACTCCAAAGTCTTCATTCTGTTTTTCTTCAGCCATTCAGAGGTGGACCTTCTGGTGTGTTTTGAATCAGAACCCAAGTTTGCTTGAGCTTGAGGTCACGAACAGATGGCTGGACATTCTCATTCAGGATTTTTTGGTAAACAGCAGAATTCATGGTAACATTTATCACAGCAAGTCTTCCAGGTCCTGAAGCAGCAAAACAGCCCGAGACCTTCACACTACCACCACCATATTTTACTGTTGGTATGATGTTCTTCTTCTGAAATGCGGTGTTACTTTTACGGCAGACGTAATGGGACACACTCTTTCCAAAAAGTTCAACTATTGTCTCGTCAGTCCACAGAGTATTTTCCCCAAAGTCTTGGGGATCATCAAGATGTTTTCTGGCAAAACTGATATGAGCCTTTATGTTCTTTTTGCTCAGCAGCGGTTTTGGTCTTGGAACTCTGCCATGCAGACCATATTTGCCCAGAAAGAGTTCTTATGGTGGAGTCATGAACACTGACCATAACTGAGGCAGGTGAGGCCTGCAGTTCTTGTAGTTGTGGTGTCTTTTGTGACCTCCTGTATGAGTCGTCACTGTGCTCTTGGGGTAATTTTGGTCGGCCGGCCAACTCCTGGGAAGGTTCTCCACTGTTCCATAGTTTTGCCATTTGTGAATAATGGCTCTCACTGTGGATCTCTGGTGCCCCAAAGCTTTAGAAATGGCTTTATAACCTTTTCCAGACTTATCGATCTCAACTATTTTCTTTCTCATTTGTTTCTGAATTTATTTGGATCTCAACATGATGTCTAGCTTTTGAGGATCTTCTGGTCTACTTCACTTTGTCAGGCAGGTCCTATTTAAGAGATTTCTTGATTGTGAACAGGTGTGGCAGTAATCAGGACTGGATGTGGCCATGTAGTTTTGAATTTAGTTTTCCTTCAATAATAAAAACCTTTATTTAAAATTTATCACCTCATTAACTGTCCGTGTGGAAACATAGCAAAGGCTCTTAATGATGTCCACACGTCTCTGCACTGATATAGCCTTTATATTTAATCACTATACACATGCTTACATACATATCACATGCTGTACATATGCTACATGTTTATCTGCACTATTTGCACGATTGCTACTTTTTGCACTTCTGGTAGATGCCAAACTGCATTTCGTTGCTTTGTACCTGCACTATGCAATGACAATAAAGTTCAATCAATCAATCAATCAATCAATCAATCAAATTATCTATCTATCTATCTATCTATCTATCTATCTATCTATCTATCTATCTATCTATCTATCTATCTATCTATCTATATTGTGTTGTGTATATACTTGTAATATTATAGTATGTCTTATTCGTCTATTCTTTTATATATTTGCATTTTTTTTTTTTCATGCTGCTGTAACAAAGAAATTTCCCCACTGTGGGACGAATAAAGGTTTATCTTATCTATTTAGCACCAGGTGCCAGATTAACACCAATAACTGGGAGGTATCTGAAAGTGTTCTCTAATTTTGATCAGTGTGTTTTCTGTAAAATAATTGTTTAATTGTTTAAAAAATTGTTCTCTAATTTTGATCGCCAGTGTGTGTGTGTGTGTAACCCAGCCATTAGGGAGGCACAAGCCAGTGCATTCTTAGTGCCGGTCCCAAGCCCGGGTAAATGGGGAGGGTTGCGTTAGGAAGGGCATCCAGCGTAAAACATGTGCCAAATCAAATATGCGGATCACAAATGAGAATTTCATACCGGATCGGTCGAGGCCCGGGTTAACAACGACCGCCACAGGTATCGTTAGCCGACAGGGTACCGGTGGAAATTGGGCTACTGTTGGCCGAAGGAGGAAAAGGAGAGGAGGAAGACGTCTACAGAGACAGCAGGGAAAGGAGCAGTGTAGGAGAGTGGAGGTTCGGGTTGGTACTTTAAATGTCGGTACTATGACGGGTAAAGGGAGAGAGATAGCTGATATGATGGAGAGGAGAAAGGTAGATATGCTGTGTGTTCAGGAGACCAAGTGGAAAGGGAGTAAGGCCAGGAACATTGGAGGTGGGTTTAAACTGTTTTATCATGGTGTGGATGGAAAGAGAAATGGTGTAGGGGTAATTCTGAAGGAAGAGTACAGTAAGAGTGTAGTGGAGGTGAAGAGAGTTTCTGATAGGGTGATGATCGTGAAGGTGGAAGTTGAAGGGATGATGATAAATGTCATCAGTGCCTATGCTCCACAAGTTGGCTGTGAGATGGAGGAGAAGGAAAGATTCTGGAGTGAATTAGATGAAGTGGTAGATGGTGTACCTAGGAAAGAACGGTTGGTGATTGGGGCGGACTTTAATGGGCATGTAGGTGAAGGGAACAGAGGTGACGAGGAGGTGATGGGTAGGTATGGTTTTAAGGAGAGGAATGTGGAAGGGCAGATGGTGGTAGATTTTGCTAAAAGGATGGAAATGGCAGTGGTGAACACTTATTTTAAGAAGAAGGAGGATCATAGGGTGACGTATAAGAGTGGAGGAAGGTGCACACAGGTGGACTATGTGCTATGCAGGAGATGCAACCTGAAGGAGATTGGCGACTGTAAGGTGTTGGCAGGGGACAGTGTAGCTAGACAGCATAGGATGGTGGTCTGTAGGATGGTTTTGGAGGCGAAGAAGAAGAGGAGGAGAGTGAGGACTGAAAGAAGAATAAGATGGTGGAAACTGAAGGAGGAAGAGTGTAGTGTGAGGTTCAGGGAAGAGGTCAGAGAGAGGCTCAGTGGTGTTAAGGAGGTGTTGGATGATTGGGCAACTACTGCAGGAGTGATGAGGGAGGCAGCTAGAAAAGTACTTGGTGTGACATCTGGAAATAGAAAGGAAGACAAGGAGACGTGGTGGTGGAATGAGAAAGTGCAGGAGAGCATAAGGAGAAAGAGGTTGGCAAAACAGAAGTGGGATAGACAGAGTGATGAGAAAAGTAGGCAGGAGTACAAGGAGATGCGGCAGCAGGTTAAGAGGGATGTGGCGAATGCCAAGGAAAAGGCATATGAGGAGCTGTATGAGAGGTTGGACACTAAGGAAGGAGAAAAGGATTTGTACCGATTGGCCAGGCAGAGGGACCGAGCTGGAAAGGATGTACTGCAAGTTAGAGCAGTAAAGGATGGAGAGGGAAATGTGTTGACTAGTGAGGAGAGTGTGTTGAGAAGGTGGAGGGAGTATTTTGAGCAGCTGATGAATGAGGAAAATCAGAGAGAGAGAAGGTTGGATGATGTGGAGATGGTGAAGCAGGATGTAGATAGGATTAGTAAGGAGGAAGTGAGAGCAGCGATTAAGAGGATGAAGAGTGGAAAGTCGGTTGGACCAGATGACATACCGGTAGAAGCGTGGAGATGTTTAGGAGAGATGGCAGTGGAGTTTTTGACCAGATTGTTTAACAGGATTTTGGAAGGTGAGAAGATGCCTGAGGAATGGAGAAGAAGTGTGCTGGTACCGATCTTTAAGCATAAAGGAGATGTGCAGACCTGCAGTAACTACAGGGGTATTAAGTTGATCAGTCACACCATGAAGTTATGGGAAAGAGTAGTGGAAGCCAGGCTGAGAGAAGAGGTGACCATCTGTGAGCAACAGTATGGTTTCATGCCGAGGAAGAGCACCACAGATGCCTTATTTGCTTTGAGAATGTTGATAGAGAAGTATAGAGAAGGACAGAAGGAATTGCATTGTGTATTTGTGGATTTAGAGAAGGCGTACGACAGGGTGCCAAGAGAGGAGTTGTGGTATTGTATGAGGAAGTCAGGTGTGTCAGAGAAGTATGTGAGGGTGGTGCAGGACATGTATGAGGACAGTGTGACGGCAGTGAAGTGTGCAGTAGGAACGACCGACTGGTTTAGAGTGAAGGTTGGACTGCATCAAGGATCGGCCCTGAGCCCTTTCCTGTTTGCAGTGGTGATGGACAGGTTGACGGACGAGGTCAGACAGGAGTCTCCCTGGACTATGATGTTTGCGGATGATATTGTGATTTGTTGTGAGAGTAGAGAG
>JBCEWE010000259.1:275549-280549 GCA_039877035.1 Silurus lanzhouensis
CCATCTCTCTCAATCTGCCTCTCTCTCCATCTCGGTCTGTCTCTCTCTCTCTCTCTCTCTCTCTCTCTCTCTCTCCATTTCAGTCTGTCTCTCTCTCTCTCTTACTTTGTCTGATTTGAAGATTTAAAGATGAAAAAGTTCCTATATTGGATGACAAACATGAACAATGGTATTTGCCAAAGCACAGAACATACAGACACATAACACCAGAAATAACAATAAACTATTATAATACTGTAGTATAACTAAAATAACAATATAAAAAATATTGAGTTAAAAAAGGAATAGTTAGAATTAATAAAAATAAAATACAATAATGATAATAAAATAAAAAGAAAAGAAAATGTATATAACTGTGTGTGTGTGTGTGTGTTAGGCTGGAAGAACAAGCGGAAGCCGAAGTTCGACAGAACGGAGGTGCTTTAATGAAATACGGGAAGGCAGCAAAACCAAACCAGCTGTAAACACAGGAACATAGATAAACACTAACCAAGAGTAGTTCATGAGATAACTCCACAGAGCGGTAACTCCACAGACTAGGTAGTCAATGTGGTCCTGAGATGTTTACCAGACTAACCGGTAGAACGGATGAGGAATGCTTGGAAGTGTGTGCTTATATAGTGGGTGAGCTGATGAGTGTCAGGTGTGTGGAATTAGTAGGATGGCGAGCTGCTAGGAGGAATGTGTGGTTCTAGAGAAGGTGTGGCCGGTGGATCCCTGACAGTGTGTGTGTGTGTGTGTGTATGTGTGTGTCTATGTGTTGTATACACTAGATCAATGGTCCCCCACCTTTTTTGCACCACAGACTGGTTTAATGTCAGATATACACTGCTCAAAAAAATAAAGGGAACACTTAAACAACACAATGTAACTCCAAGTCAATCACACTTCTGTGAATTCAAACTGCCCACTTAGGAAGCAACACTGATGGACAATCAATTTCACATGCTGTTTGCAAATGGAATAGACAACAGGTAAATATTATAGGCAATTAGCAAGACACCCCCAATAAAGGAGTGGTTCTGCAGGTGGTGACCAGAGACCACTTCTCATTTACATTTACATTTGCGGCATTTAGCAGACGCCCTTATCCAGAGCGACGTACAAAAGTGCTTTAAATCTCTAGTAATGAATAAATCTACACTGGTACGCAAGATTACAAACTTAATATAAATATAACTCGAATTCTACAAACTTGGAAAGTGCTAATTTAAGTATTTCAGGAAGAGATAGGTCTTCAGTCGTCGCTTGAAGATAATCAGGGACTCTGCTGTACGGACATCTAGGGGAAGTTCATTCCACCACCTCGGTGCCAGAACAGAGAAGAGCCTTGAAGTGTACTTACCTCTCATTCTGAGAGAAGGTGGTACCAGTCGAGCAGTGCTGGAGGATCTCAGACAGTGTGGTGCAGTGCGAGATGTGATGAGGTCACTGAGGTAAGATGGTGCTGGTCCATTTTTGGCCTTGTAGGCAAGCATCAGTGTTTTGAATCTGATACGTGCAGCTACTGGAAACCAGTGAAGGGAGCGCAGCAGTGGGGTGGTGTGGGAGAACTTGGGCTGATTGAACACAAGTCGTGCAGCTGCGTTTTGGATCATTTGCAGTGGACGAATAGCGTTCAGGGGAAGACCTGCCAGCAGAGAGTTGCAGTAGTCGAGCCTTGAATTGACTAGAGACTGAACAAGCACCTGGGCTGTCTGTATGGACAGAAATGGTCGAATCCTTTGGATGTTATAGAGAAGAATTCGACAAGAACGAGCAGCATTAGCGACATGTGGGAAGAAAGACAGTTAATTGTCCATAGTTACCCCGAGGTTACGAGCAGTGGCTGAAGGGGAGAGCAGAGAGTCATGAAGTGTTATTTGGAGATCTTGACCTGGAGATGAATCACCTGGGATGACACAGCAGTTCTGTTTTGCTGGGGTTGAGTTTTAGTTGGTGAGCACTCATCCATGAAGATAAGTCTGACAAGCATGCTGAGATCCGAGCGGACGCTGTGGTAGATGAGTTGAGTGTCATCTGCATAGCAGTGATAAGAAAACCCATGTGAGGATATGACTTCACCAATGAAGTGGGTATAGAGGAAGAAAAGGGGGGGACCAAGTACAGAGCCTGGTGGGACACCAGTGGTGAGTCTGCATGGGGCAGATGTGGATCCCCTCCATGTTACCTGGTATGAGCGACCTTCCAGGTAGGAAGCACACCATTCCCATGCTGTTCCGCAGATACCAAGGCTCTTGAGGGTTGACAAAAGTGTCTTGTGGTTGACACTTCTCAGTTCCTATGCTTTCTGGCTGATGTTTTGGTCACTTTTGAATGCTGGTGGTGCTTTCACTCTAGTGGTAGAATGAGACAGAGTCTACAACCCACACAAGTGGCTCAGGTAGTGCAGCTCATCCAAGATGGCACACCAATGCGAGCTGTGGCAAGAAGGTTTGCTTTGTCTGTCAGCGTAGTGTCAAGAGCATGGAGGCGCTACCAGTAGACAGGCCAGTACATCAGGAGACGTGAAGGAGGCCGTAGGAGGGCAACAACCCAGCAGCAGGACTGCTACCTCCGCCTTTGTGCAAGGAGGAACAGGAGGAGCACTGCCAGAGCCCTGCAAAATGACCTCCAGCAGGCCACAAATGTGCATGTGTCTGCTCAAACTGTCAGAAACAGACTCCATGAGGGTGGTATGAGGGCCCGACGTCCAGAGGTGGGGGTTGTGCCCTCCATGTGCTCGCCAGAGGTAGCCTGACTGCCATTAGGTACCAAGATGAGATCCTCAGACCCCTTGTGAGACCATATTCCTGTGCGGTTGGCCCTGGGTTCCTCATAATGCAAGACAGTGCTAGACCTCATGTGGCTGGAGTGTGTCAGCAGTTCCTGCAAGACGAAGGCATTGACGCTATGGACTGGCCCGCCCATTCCCCAGACCTGAATTCAATTAAGCACATCTGGGACATCATGTCTCGCTCCATCCACCAACGCCACGTTGCTCCACAGACTGTCCAGGAGTTGGCAGATGCTTTAGTCCAGGTCTGGGAGAAGATCCCTCAGGAGACCATCTGTCACCTCATCAGGAGCATGCCCAGGTGTTGTAGGGAGGTCATACAGGCACGTGAAGGCCACACACACTACTGAGCCTCATTTTTACTTGTTTTAAGGACATTACATTAAAGTTGGATCAGCCTGTAGTGTGTTTTTCCACTTCAATTTTGAGTGTGACTCCAAATCCAGACCTCCATGGGTTAATAAATTTAATTTTCATTGATAATTTTTGTGTGATTTTGTTGTCAGCACATTCAACTATGTAGAGAACAAAGTATTTAATAAGAATATTTCATTCATTCAGATCTAGGGTGTGTTGTTTAAGTGTTCCCTTTATTTTTTTTAAGCAGTGTATTTATATACCAGGTTTATACCGGTTTTTAATGTGTGGTGGATAAATACAACAAAATAAAATAATAAAAACTGGTATTTTCTAAATCTAATAATAAACGTGAATCACTGTGTTGTTGTTTGGTCATTTTTCTCTCTTGGGGGTTTGAATTTAGCAGTAATGTATTATGTGTTAGCAGCCAGAGCTCCTTTAAGAAGGTAGTGGATGGAGGTAAGTCATGTGACCGGAGCTCCTTTAAGAAGGTAGTGGATGGAGGTAAGTCATGTGACCGAAGCTCCTTTAAGAAGGTAGTGGGTGGAGGTAAGTCATGTGACCGGAGCTCCTTTAAGAAGGTAGTGGTGGAGGTAAGTCATGTGACCGGAGCTCCTTTAAGAAGGTAGTGGTGGAGGTAAGTCATGTGACCGGAGCTCCTTTAAGAAGGTAGTGGATGGAGGTAAGTCATGTGACCGGAGCTCCTTTAAGAAGGTAGTGGTGGAGGTAAGTTGTGTGACCGGAGCTCCTTTAAGTAGGTAGTGGTGGAGGTAAGTCGTGTGACCGGAGCTCCTTTAAGAAGGTAGTGTTGGAGGTAAGTCGTGTGACCGAGGCATCATGACCTGCATCAAGAGTGAGTCATAGACAGATGTGGAGGAGAAAATCTGTGAATTTTCCAAAATAAAACATCGTTCAGAATCGGATCATAAATAAAATGGAAATAATGTAAGTTATGTATTCTTTATGTGCAGCCTGGTACCAAATGGCCCGGGGGGTTGGGGACTACTGCACTAGATGACATGGTCACATGCTGTCCCTCTCCTGGTGGCTGGCTCCCCCAGTAGGTGGCGCAGTTTGTTGGGGGCTGAGAGGGAGTTAAAATTGGGGATGATTTGGTTGATGGTGAAGAATTGGGTTTGAATGTGGTTGTATTTGGTGCGTTCAGTGAGGAAGTGCAGTTCTGCCTCTACTGTGTTCAGTAAAGTCTCTGCTCTCGGGTCAGACAGACTGTGTGTGTTTTCCCGTCTGTCTCCACGACCAGACCGTATCTGTCTGTCTCTTTCTATCTCTGTCTGTATGTCTCTCTCTCTGTCTGTCTCTCTATCTCTCTGTATGTCTGTCTGTCTGTCTCTCTCTCTCTCTCTCTCTCTCTCCCTCTGTCTGTCTCTCCATCTCTCTGTATGTCTGTCTCTCCATCTCTCTCTCCCTCTGTCTGTCTCTCCATCTCTCTGTATGTCTGTCTGTCTCTCTCTCTCTCTCTCTCCCTCTGTCTGTCTCTCCATCTCTCTGTATGTCTGTCTCTCCATCTCTCTCTCTCTCTGTCTGTCTCTCCATCTCTCTGTATGTCTGTCTCTCTCTCTCTCTCTCTCTTTCTCTGTCTGTCTCTCCATCTCTCTCTCTCACGCTCTCTCTATTGTTCTGCTCGTCTCTCCCACTCTCTCAGATAACATACACTCAGACACACACCTGTCCATGGTGTGTTGCAGCAGTGTGATCCATCTGTCTCTCTCTTCACGAGTGTGTGTGTGGATCTCATACATTTCTGGCTCTGCTGCATCACTGCTGATCAGAAACAACCCTCGATCCTGATTGGCTATTTCTCTCAGGATCAAAGCACGCAGAGGAACAACAGAAGGCTTTTGTT
>JBCEWE010000259.1:283049-290549 GCA_039877035.1 Silurus lanzhouensis
AGCAAACACACATATACAGGTGTGTGTCCATGTGTATATGTGTGTGTATAATTATAGCACTTCCTGTTTTTGTAAATAAACAGAAGAAAAACACTTATTATTCCATATAAAGCTGAGGAACACTGACCAATCACAGATGCTGATTTCCTTATTGTCAACTCATGACCACACCCCTCACTGTTACTCCTTCTCCTACACACACACACACACACACACACACACACACACACACACACACACACACACACACACACAGATACATTACTTTCAAGATAAAAAAAAAAAATCTCTCTCTCTCTCTCTCTCACACACACACACACACACACACACACACACACACACACACACACACACACACACACACACACACACACACACACCTGTGTGAGTTGATGTTTTTAAGGTTGTTGCTGAAAAGTGATGGAGAGCTGTGGCTTGATGAGCCTGAGAAAAAATATAAAAGATCAATTATTACATTTGTATTAATTATTAAAAGAATTAAAAACACACAGACTCCACCCACTGCCACACCCACTCATTACTGACTATTGATATTAAACCTTCTATGTTTTATAGCCATATAGCTTGATAACTTCACCCTGATGACCACATTTACTTTTTAAACCGCCCACTCATTCTACTAAACCCACTCATTCCACCCCAACCACTCATTCCACCACGCCCACTTATTCCACCATACCCACTTATTCCACCACGGCCATCCAGTCCACCACAATCACATGTTTAGTCCTGTTTCAAGGTGATATAATTTTTCACTTTTTGAACAACGTACCTCAAAATGAATATTGTTCATTTCCAGCCTCAACCTCCCACACCTTTAAATTACACACTTATAATATAAATATTATATAGGACAGTTTTTGCAATTGAACTTTTCTATGTGTAACATAAACGATAAATTGTTATAAGAAACTAAGCCACATTGGGTGATGAAAAGCAGAAAGATCTGGGTTAATGCACTTAGTTTGCACGTGTGTGCAGAAGCAGTGGCAATGCAAGCAGTTCAAACTCTTACAAATATAGCGAAGATACATCCACTGTGATTATTGTCATTGACCTGAATTTTAAAATAAAAAAGCTTCTTTAAATAAAAAAAACTTTTCATAATGTAGAAATCCAGAATCAGTTTTTTTCATTCGATTTAAAAACCATTAGAGCTGTAAATGACCGTATATGATTGTGTCACTTTAAATTGTTCTTGAGCATGTTACCTGCCCTATGCAGTAGGGGGAGTAACGCAAAGGTAATTAGATCAGCAGAGAGAAGAGCAAAGATTCATGTTCCTCCACCGTCCATAAATATATGTGTTTTCCAGTGAACAGAGGCTAATTTAATCTTAGTACCCTTTGGTAAAGCGGAGCGAGGTATGTGATGTCGACATATGTTACGTGTTGTAGTTTATTTCAAAGTCCTATGAGCTGGTTAGCATGTACATGTTAATCAATGAGCTATGCTTGTTAATTAATCGTTTTATATTGTCTTCATTCACTTCATCATTTATATTTCATCTGTTTCTCTGTAAATCTGAACTCTATATATAGTATTTTTTTTTGTATACAAGTCGTATTTATTTGTTATGTTGTTTCTTTGTGTAGTTTCACAGTACTACGCAAACTAAAGCTTAATGGCGCTCTTCACGAGCGAAATAAAGAAAGAAGCACCCGTCGGAAACTCTCTGTGTCTCGTTTATGGATATCAATGGGCAGCTACAAGATATTTTTTTGGCTGTAATAAGAAAATTCCAGGACAGAACATCCAGATCTGATTAGAGGACTAATATTATATTTAGTAGAGGCAGATGCTCCTGCAGAAATTCAGGATCATGGAAAAGAGTAAACCAATGCACTCCATATTCATTTAAATTTTAAATTACAACACAGAAATGGACTTTGGTATTTTTAACATTGATTTGTAAAATATATCAATTAAACCAAAGAGGAGATGGTAAGGTTCCCTCCTCAGCTCATCTGTAAATTATGGGAATTTTTTTGTTATGGTTACATAAAAAAATTATAAACACACTGAAGGAGGTATCCTAACTTTTTATTATTAATAAGTTTAACAATATAACAGTCAATATATATTACGTCAGATGAGTCACAAAATTATTGGCTCACTCACAAAGGAGCATGGAGAGAGTATGTGTCTTCAGTGGGATCTGAGGACAAACAAATAAACAATTCAAAGTGTTGCAGTGAATGTATTTGAATGCAAAATTATATCATCTTATTTCAGCATAATTTTACATTATAAAATGTTACCCTCAACACCCTTACTACATCAACACCCTCAAGACCCCCATCACTCCAACGCCCTTAACTTCTCTATTACCCTCGACACCCTCAACTCCTAAATCACCCTAACACCCTAAACACCTCCCTTACCCTCAACACTCTCAACTCCTCTATCATCCCAAGACCCTTAACACCTCTATTACCCTCAACACTTAAGCACCTCTATTAGACTCAACTCATCGATCACCCTCAACACCCTCAACTCCTCTATTACCCTCAACACCTCTATTACCCGCAACACCTCAACACCCCATCACCCCAAAACCCTCAATTCTGCTATTACCCTCAACACCCTCAACACCTCCATTACCCTCAACACCTCCAATACCCCAACACCTGAGCACCTCTATTACCCTCAACACCATCACCCTCAACTCCTCTATTTCCTGCAACACCTCAACACCCCCATCACCCCAACAGCCTCAATTCTGCCATTACCCTCAACACCCTCACCACCTCCATTACCCTAGCACCATCAACACCTCTATTACCCTCAACATCTCCATTACCCTTAACACCTCTATCACTCTAACAACCTCAATTCCTAGATCACCCGAACACCCTCAATTCCACCATTACCCTCAAAATCTTTATTACCCCCAACACCCTCAACATCTCCATTACCCTAAACACTCCTAACACCTCCATCACCCTAACATCCTCAACACCTCTATTACCCTCAACACCCTTAACATCTCCATCACCCCAACACCCTTGACACCTCCATCAATCCAACACCCTCAACACCTTGATTACACTATAGTTTAATATAACGTAAGGTAGTGCAGTGCAGTGTATTATAGTGTAGTGTAGTATAGTGTAGTAAAGTGTAAAGTATTATAGTATAGTGTAGTAAAGTGTAATGAAGTAAAGTGTATTGTATTATATTATAGTGTAGTATACTGAAGTGTAGTATGGTATAGTGTAGTGAAGTGTAGTGTAATATATTGTAGTGTAGTATAGTGTACGGTATTATAGTGTAGTATAGTGGTGTAGTGTATTAGCGTGTAGTGTAGTATAGTGTAATGAAGTAAAGTGTAGTGTAGTGTAGTATAGTGTAAAGCATTATAGTGTAGTGTAACATAGTGTAGTGTATCATAGTGTAATATAGTGTAAAGTATTATAGTGTATTGTAGTATAGTGTAAAGTATTATAGTGTAGTGTAGTAAAGTGTAATGAAGTATAGTGTAGTGTAGTATAGTATAAAGTATTATAGTGTATTGTAGCATAGTGTAGTGTAGTATAGTGTATTGTAGCATAGTGTAGTGTAGTATAGTGTAGTGTAGTATAGTGTAATGAAGTATAGTGTAGTGTATTAAAGTGTAGTGTAGTGTAAAGTATTATAGTGTATTGAAGCATAGTGTAGTGTATTATAATGTAGTATAGTGTATTTTAGTGTAGTGTAGTATAGTGTAATGAAGTATAGTGTAGAGTATTAAAGTGTAGTGTAGTATAGTGTAAAGTATTATAGTGTAAAGTATCATATTGTAGTGTAGTATAGTGTAGTGTAGCATAGTATACTGTAGTGTAGAGTATTATAGTGTAGTTAAAGTAATGTAATATAGTTTAATGTAATGAAGTGTCGTTTAATGTAATGAAGCGTTGTATACCTTTTGTATGTCCTTCGTTTGAGTTGATGTCCATTCACCATTCTCCTCCACGGCTGCTGCTTTATTAACACTCAACTTACTAAAACGCACACATAATTTGGCTTCAGTGTGTCTGTGTATGTGTTTATATGCAGGGATGGAAAAAATTTAATACTAAAATAATATTAATATTGGTACAATATAACTATTATACTTATAATGTAAATAATAATTAAGTATTATTAAAGTTTTTCAGTAATCACTAAAGTGCAAGAGGAGTACTGTTGGATGCTACAAATGCTGCTTCAACTCATGCCTCCTCCAGTTTCTGCTCCTCTATCTAAATCTGCACCAAAGGGGTTGCCCATTAGACTCATGAATATATCCATAAATGATTCAGGGGCCTTCAAAAAGCATTTGGAATATCCCAAAGCTAAAAAAAATGTGTGTATCAAGCTCTGGTATCTGGTACAACAGCAATTCAGATTTGTGGTTGTGCACAGAATTTATTTTTTTGATAATGCAGGGAGTTGGGCAGTAGAGTAGGTGGCAGAAGGTTTATGGTTTATGAGTGTCCATTGTAAAGTGGTTTAAGTTGAGTAAATAGGGTTATGGTTGGAGTATGTGTATACGGAGCGTGTTAGCGTTAGTGAATAGGGTTATGCAGTGGTGGGCCATGTATTTGGTACTTGGGCCTTCAGTGGGGATGTACCCGACTTAATCTACCTCTTAATCCACCACTATCACGACATAATTATAGAAACCATTATTACAATACAAAAACGCAATTACAGAGAGAGACATTTCACATATGGGAGTCAATACCATTTTACTAAAGCAACAAACCCAGTTAAGACTCCAAACCTCTACACTACAACCACCAACTGTGCACCTACAACATCTGGAGCAGTTCAGAACCAATATTTGTCGAATTACATGACAAAAACATACTCACCAGAGATGTAGACTCATAATGTGCAGCGCCCCCCAGAGGCTGTAATCCAGTGGTATCGCTCGTATTTACTGTTCTGGAAGTGGAGAACAAACCCTTTCCCGGGCTGAGACACGCTAGCTAGCTTCGGGGTTGACCGACCTCCTCACCATGTCTCGCTTTTCTTCTAAATGGATTTTTAAGTGTCTGAGACCAAATCAATTTATCTTCCTACGTAGGCATAAAAAAGTCTAACTCAGATGTATGAACGTGTGCAGAGCGACACACGTGTTTTACCAGTTGAACTCGGCTGTAACAGTTTCCCTCTGACCAACCAATCAGAGGATGGAATAATGCTGAAGCAATTCTTTGCCAGTGAGCTGCTCTGTGAGGAGAATCTGAAATCTGATTGGTTAAAGAGACAGAGCTGTTCATTAAGGAGACTACGGTAAAATGCCAGCAGTACTGATTCTGAAGGCTCTGAGCAGATTAGATTGACATGGCAGCACATAGAGTCTGAAATCTGGTTGGACAAAAAAATCTAACATCCACATACACGTACTGAAGCAGTGCAGCCGAGAGAAACACTACCACACGAAGAGAAGAAACTGTTGGGAAAAAATTAATACAATTTCGTGAAACAAATATTAGAATTTAGGTTGTAAATGTAGGTCAGTGCTTCTGGTAGTGTTTAGACCAGCAGAGAAGGATTTACTGGCATTGACGGCCCACCACTGGGGATATGGTTGGAGTGAGTACATGTGGAGAGGGTTAGTGTTGGTGAATAGGGTTATGCTTGGAGTGAGTTTATAAGGAGAGGGTTAGTGTTATTGCCAGGATTGCCTTCTTTTACCTTAGAAATATTGCTAAAATTAGAAATATTATGTCATAACATAGGGTTATGGTTAGGGTGAGTTAACAGGAAGAGAGTTAGGGTGAACGAATAGGGTTATGGTTTGGGTAAGTTAACTTCAACTTCATATGGAGTTTTGACACTGGAACTCTTTGAGTGTTTAAAAGCTCTGGCATGGAGAAGCTGGTGTTGGATCTATGATAATCGCAAATGTTAAGCTATTTTATGAGTTGCTCAGTAGCTCCTAGTTTTATAACCACAACTGACTAACCCTAACCCAAGACTGTAGAACTTTTGCGGCATTTAAAATTTTAGAAAGATCATCACTCATAATTACACACTCCAGTGCTCATGTTAGTTCTCACTCTCCAGTGTTCTGTATTGTTTAAAGACTATATTACACTCTTGATGTCACCCAAATGAGGATAAGGTCCTCTTTTGAGTCTGGTTCCTCTCAAGGTTTCTTCCTCACAACATCTGTGTAAATGTGTGGGTGTTGTTGATTGTACCTCTCACTGATGAGAGCTGTTTCTTCAAGATACTCTGAAAGTAAAAAAAAGTAAAAGTAACTTTTCTCTTAAAATATAAACACACACACTAGCACAAACACACGCACGCACGCACGCACGCACACACACACACACACACACACACACACACACACACACACACACACACACACACACACACACACACACACCTGTGCAGGTCAGTGGGTTAGATATTCTGCTCTCAGACTCAGTGTTGTCTTGCTGTCAACAAAACATTAGATGAAATAATATATTTTTAATGTATTGTACTCAGCATTGATATAAATATATTTGTTTATTAGCCAGTACTAATTTCTATACATTATACACATAAACTACTGGCTAAATAAACTAATATGATTTACAGGTACAGTATTTCCTCGAGTTTCGGCGGAGATGTGCACTGATGACCCCATCCTAACTTGAAAATATGGTAAGTAAAAAGACATGGCCTAGCCCACCCAGGCCCACCCAGGATTCTTAATGTCATTACAGGATGCAGAAAAACTAGTAGATGCTTTTGTAACATCTAGATTAGACTACTGTAACGCTTAACTGTCTGGGTGTTGGAGTAAGTGCAGAAATAAGCTTCAGTTAGTTTTGAATGCAGCAGCAAGAGTCCTCACTAGATCTAGAAAATATGAGCACATCAGCCCTGTTTTAATCATCTACACTGCTCCCAATTACATCTCACACTGATTATAAAATACTACTACTGACGTATAAAGCACTTAACGCTCTCACGCCGCAGTATCTGAGTGAACTTCTGTACCAGGATGATCCTCCATGCCTACTTAGATAAAAAGGTGCAGGCTATTTGTTGGTACCTCAAATAATGAAGACTCCAGCAGGGGGCAGATGTTTCACTTATAAACCCCACAGTTATGGAACAACCTTCCAATCAGTGTTCGGGACTCAGACACAGTCTCAGTGTTCAAGTCGAGGCTTGAGTGGTGTTGTGTGGTGTGTCTTCTCTTATCCCAGAGATCCTCATATCTGTGGTTCCTTCTGCTTCTCTCTTTAAGTTCTGCTGCCAGAGTGAATCTAACCAGAGTCCCAGTTGCACAGTGACATTAACATACAACAATTAGGAGACTTAATAATCCATATCCTTCTCATGTCACCCCTCTTCTCTCTCTCTCTCTCTCTCTCTCTCTCTCTCTCTCTCTCTCTCTCTCTCTCTCTCTCTGTCAAGTTAAACATGCTTCTGAGGTTCCAGTGACCACTGGTCCGGCCCCTCTTCCCTCCAAGGATCTTCCCACCTCTGGATGATGTTCTCTTT
>JBCEWE010000259.1:298049-318049 GCA_039877035.1 Silurus lanzhouensis
AGTTACACACACTCACAGTTAGAGTTACACACACTCACAGTTAGAGTTACACACACTCACGGTTAAAGTTACACACACTCACAGTCAGAGTTACACACTCACACAGTTAGAGTTACACACACTCACAGTCAGAGTTACACACACTCACAGTTAGAGTTACACACACTCACAGTTAAAGTTACACACACTCACAGTCAGAGTTACACACTCACACAGTTAGAGTTACACACACTCACAGTCAGAGTTACACACACTCACAGTTAGAGTTACACACACTCACAGTTAAAGTTACACACACTCACAGTCAGAGTTACACACTCACACAGTTAGAGTTACACACACTCACAGTTAAAGTTACACACACTCACAGTTAGAGTTACACACACTCACAGTTAGAGTTACACACACTCACAGTTAGAGTTACACACACTCACAGTCAGAGTTACACACACTCACAGTTAGAGTTACACACACTCACAGTTAAAGTTACACACACTCACAGTCAGAGTTACACACTCACACAGTCAGAGTTACACACACTCACAGTCAGAGTTACACACATTCACAGTCAGAGTTACACACACTCACAGTCAGAGTTACACACACTCACAGTCAGAGTTAATCACTCACACAGTTAGAGTTACACACACTCACAGTCAGAGTTACACACACTCACAGTCAGAATTACACACACTCACACAGTCAGAGTTAAACACTCTCACAGTCAGAGTTACACACACTCACAGTCAGAGTTACACACGCTCACAGTCAGAGTTACACACGCTCACAGTCAGAGTTACACACACTCACACAGTCAAAGTTAAACACTCACACAGTCAGAGTTACACACATTCACACAGTCATAGTTAAACACTGACACAGTCAGAGTTACACACACTCACAGTAAGAGTTACACACACTCACACAGTCAGAGTTAAACACTCACACAGTCAAAGTTAAACACTCACACAGTCAGAGTTACACACACTCACACAGTCAAAGTTAAACACTCACACAGTCAGAGTTACACACATTCACACAGTCATAGTTAAACACTGACACAGTCAGAGTTACACACACTCACAGTAAGAGTTACACACACTCACACAGTCAGAGTTAAACACTTACACAGTCAGAGTTAAAACACACTCACACAGTCAGAGTTACACACACCCTCACAGTCAGAGTTACACACACTCACAGTCAGAGTTAAACACACTCACAGTCAGAGTTAAACACACTCACAGTCAGAGTGACACACGCTCACAGTCAGAGTTACACACACTCACACAGTCAGAGTTACACACCCTCACAGTCAGAGTTACACACACTCACAGTCAGAGTTACACACACTCACACAGTCAGAGTTACACACGCTCACAGTCAGAGTTACACACACTCACACAGTCAGAGTTACACACACCCTCACAGTCAGAGTTACACACACTCACAGTCAGAGTTAAACACACTCACACAGTCAGAGTTACACACGCTCACAGTCAGAGTTACACACACTCACACAGTCAGAGTTACACACACCCTCACAGTCAGAGTTACACACACTCACAGTCAGAGTTAAACACACTCACACAGTCAGAGTTAAACACACTCACACAGTCAGAGTTAAACACACTCACACAGTCAGAGTTAAACACACTCACACAGTCAGAGTTAAACACACTCACACAGTCAGAGTTACACACACTCACAGTCAGAGTTAAACACACTCACACAGTCAGAGTTAAACACACTCACACAGTCAGAGTTACACACGCTCACAGTCAGAGTTACACACACTCAGTCAGAGTTACACACGCTCACAGTCAGAGTTACACACACTCACACAGTCAGAGTTACACACACTCACACAGTCAGAGTTACACACACTCACACAGTCAGAGTTACACACACTCACACAGTCAGAGTTACACACGCTCACAGTCAGAGTTACACACACTCACACAGTCAGAGTTACACACACTCACACAGTCAGAGTTACACACACTCACACAGTCAGAGTTACACACACTCACACAGTCAGAGTTACACACACTCACACAGTCAGAGTTACACACACTCACAGTCAGAGTTACACACACTCACAGTCAGAGTTACACACACTCACAGTCAGAGTTACACACGCTCACAGTCAGAGTTACACACACGGCAGGTCATTTGTTAACATGTTAAGTCTTAAAGCTGATTACCAAATAAACCCGTAACTTAGCTTGAGGACAGAAGAGTTAAATGTCTACAAAGATCAGCGCACATTTTAAATGTTCCAACCTTTACCTTAACCCCTTATTTTAATACATGTTAAATATAGTTTTTCTTTCAAAATCATTTCTATTATTAAACTTTTGTAAAGATGATTAAGGTGATGATAATTTCAGAGATAATGAAAAGGATGATGATTATGCATCTAATGCTCATAGTCTGTTTCATTGTCTGCAGAATTAAAACAATTCTCACACTTGCGTTGTAAGCGGTTTTTGAGGTTCAGACTGCGCTGGACTTTTGTGTTGGTATATTCCTGTGCTTTGAGTTTAGAATAATAATCTGAAAATTTATTAAAGAGGATAGAAATTGGCATTCCATTTAAAATAATCCCAAATGAAATGCAGCCAAATGCCACAACACAACCAGAAAACGAAACTGGAATCACATCCCCGTAACCCACAGTGGAGATGCTCACCTGAAAGAAAGAATAAATAAAATAATAATAATTCATTATTTTACCAAACATGATCCTCAACCCTCATCAGCTTAGCTGTGTCCTGTCTCAACTGTAAGCTGCTTCAAAATAAACATCAGTGTAAAGAGATACATTTTAATTTTAAAATATTAATAAACCTTACAATTTCTATCAACATATGTATTGGTTATGTATAAAATCATTATATAGGTTACCTAAGATGAATATGCAAAGATAAACAAATTGAGCCACTGTTAAATATAATGTTTAATGACACTGCTGTTTACTTCTGTGTGTATTTGTGTGTGTGTATTTGTGTGTTTTTGTACTCACTGCTGCCCACCACCAGGTATCTGGAATGCTGCTGAATGGAGTTCCAATCACATCTTGTTCCACTGAATACATCAGTGCCGAAAAAACAAAGATTCCCATAATAATAAATAAAAATAAGCAGCATACCTGCTCGAAACACTGACGCAAAGTGAAACCAAATGCTCGCATCCCTGTCGAGTGTCTTGCTAATTTCAGGATGCGAAATATTCTCATCAATTTGACAATTTTTAGCACTTTGCTGACTTTGCTCACTCGTGCCATTGTTTTGAGGTCGTCTTGAACACTAAGATCTTCTTGATCAGAAAACATTTCAAACACAAGCTGAATAAAATATGGCATCACGGCTACCAAGTCAACAAAGTTCAGGGCACTTTTGAGGAAATTGTTTACATCACAGGTGGTCAGAAGACGGAGGAAATACTCAGAAGTGAAGAAGAGAATTGAAAGGATCTCAACAAACTCCATGTATGTTCTTCCATGGATTTTATATTCGGTCAGTTCATTCACAGTGTTTAAAGTCATGGCCACAATCGAGATGAGCACAAAGGTGGTGGACATCACAGCAAAAAACTTTGCACCCACAGAAGAGTATGGGTTTTCCATTAAATCCCAGAGTGTCTTACGAAAATCACCCAGAATCATTGTTTTAAATCCCTCGTCATTGTGAACAGGTTCAATTTCAGCCATCAGTTCTTTATTCACCTTCAGCTGGTCTCGAATTTCATCCACTTTCTCCTCGTACAGGATTCGACAGCAGCGAGGTGTGTCATTCAGGTTTAAACCCCAAAAATCAATTTCTTCCTCAAAGTGAATGGGACACACACTCTCCATCACCCACAGCATGTTACTGTAGTAAAGGTGGAAGATGTAGTGGAAGAATGTTGGGTCTCGATCAAAGAAAAATTCATTATTGATTACACAATAATCATCGCAGAGCGTCAGACGCTTTACAGGATCTGAACACACAGCTAAAGCCCCGATTCGTGATTTAGGATATTTAATTGCCAAATGTTTGGAAAGATGAAACAATTTTCCACCTACATTAAGACTTATCATTTGTGGAAGTCGGTGCTGTGGCTTTGCATCATTACATTTCTGTTCCTTACTTTTTAAATCTTCTACTTTATTCGCCGGACTGTTAAGTCTGTCCATCGATGTCCATGATTTGACAGAACTGTCCTGTGAAAAAGGAAAAGCACTGTCCTCTTCCGCAATGCTTTGTGAGAAGCTGGCATTAAGTTTAATGCTAGCGAAAAGACTCGATCTCCTCTTTATCAGCTGTTTGAAATGACATCTCGATTGGTTCATCATTGTAGGTCTACAGAAAAAATTTGGAATTAGATAAATAATAGTTTTAAATTGTAACTAAAAGAAATACAAACATAAAAAATATAATCAACCCCCCATGTAGCCACTCTCCACGAAAGATAAACAGAACAGAAGGCAATGAGCTGGGGATTTAATCACTGCACACACTCTTAATCTTTTGGAGTTAAAAATACAGCCATGAGATTAGTGAAGTGATTTAAAGCTCAAGCAAATAAAAGAAGTTTCAACATGACACATAGAGGCCCATTGTAATTGTTATAGGGTCATTCAACTTTGAATATTTACTATATTGTGTGTGTGTGTGTGTGTGTGTGTGTGTGTGTGTGTGTGTGTGTGTGTGTGTGTGCCAAGTCAAGTCAAGTCAAGTCAAATTTATTTTTATAGTGCTTTTCACAACAGACATTGTCTCAAAGCAGCTTTACAGAATTTTAAGAGTGTAATATAGTCTTTAAACACTACAGAACACTGGAGAGTGAGAACTAACATGAGCACTGGAGTGTGTGATTATGACTGATGATCTTTCTACAGTCTTTTACAGTCATTATGGTTATAAAACCAGGAGTTACTGAGCAACTCATAAAATAGCTCAACATCTGAGATCATCACAGATCCAGCATCAGCTTCTCCATGCCAGAGTCTTTAAACACTCCAGGAGGTCCAGTGTCCAAACCCCACAATTGGTGGGATCCAAATGTTGCTGGTACGTCTCTAAATGGTTCGGGACATGCGTGGGCATCTACTTCTTTAAAGGTCCACAATCTTCATGAGGTGGGACGTGACTGGAGCTGGAGCAACCTCAGGATGCCTCGGGATGGGGAGAGAAAGAGAAGCAGTGGAAAGGAATTAGCGTAGCTGCTGTTCATGATATTAACAGCACAAGTTGATAATGTGCATGTGATCAGATGTTCTGGAGCACAAGGTTATGATGTGATGTGTGTTATGTGTAGGCTTTGCTAAAAAGATATGTTTTTAATCTACACTTAAACTGGGAGAGTGTGTCTGAGCCCTGAACACTGTCAGGAAGACTGTTCCAAAGTTTAGGAGCTAAATGTGTGAATGTTCTACCACCTTTAGTGGACTTTGCTATTCTACTACTAGAAGTCCAGAGTTTTGAGATCCGAAGGAGCATGATGGATTGTAGCGTGTTAGAAGACTGGAGATACATGGAGATAAACCATTTAGTGTTTTGTAGGTAAGAAGCAGTAGTTTGCAGTGGATTTGAAATTTAACAGGAAGCCAGTGTAGGGATGAGAAGATTGGGGTTATATGGTGATATTTTCTTGCCCTTGTGAGACTCTGACTGCTGCATTCTGGACAAACTGTATCTTGTTTATTAATGATGCAGGACATCCACCTAGTAACGCATTACAGTAGTCCAGTCTGGAGGTCATGAACACATGGACGAACTTCTCTGCATCAGATATAAACAACATGTTTCTTAGCTTAGCAATATTTCTAAGGTGAAAGAAGCTGTTTATGTAACTTGGTTGATATGATATTTAAAAGACAAGTTGCTCTAAAATAACTCCCAGGTCTTTTACTGTTGAACTAATAGTTACAGAACATCCGTCTAAATGCAGGTTGAGATGCTGGAGCTTCTGTGTACTGTGTACTAGTCTTATCAGAATTTAATAATAGACAGTTATAAGTCTATGTCTGTTGGAGTTTGTTAACTGTTCAAACATTTTGTTTCTATTCTAATACAAAATACACACCAACATATACTCAGCAATCAGTCAAACAAAAAAAAATTCTGAAAGCTAATTAAAGAAGAAAATGTGTTGATTAGGTATCTGTAATAAAATAATGATTATTTTAATACTAATGTTGGACTGAGAGAATTGTTTTTTACAATTATTAATTATCCTACATGGTGTTTTCTACAAAAATTAGTTTAATATTAGTTTAACATGAATAGAAAATAGGGTTAGTCTTCCGCTGTGCCTCCAATTATTTTACAGACAAATCTGAATTTTTTCATAAATCCTGTGATCACTGAGTTATCTGGATCTTCTAGGAGCAATTATAAAAGAAAAACTGCTGATCACTCAAAAAAGAAACAGATTCAAGGGAAAATGTCAGCATTCTCTTGTTCATTCACAAAACCTGATAAAGTGAAAGCAGTTAAATGAAACATTAAAAGATTGTGTTGCAGTTTGAAAATGGTTTGTGTCATTAAATTATTTAACATTTAAATGTTTAACATGAAATTGTTAAACCTAACCTTATCGCCCATCCTTAGTGTCCATCCAGGTAGACGGGCTAACCGTGTTTTGTGCTGACAGAAGCGCAGCTTTGTGCGGTGACTCGCGGTGGTGGTGTGTGTCTTTATATTATGTTTATATTAACATGGAATGGTGCAAGAACTCTGTGCTTGTCTCACGCTACTGCTCATCGCTAGTGGAGTGCGTGACTGTAAGATGCAGGAATTCACCACTGTTTTCATTGTCCGAGTAAACATTCCCCCCAGCGCCAATGCTAATGAGGCACTGTGTAAACTCTACGGGGCTATTAGCGACCTGCAGAATTTAAACTATGTGAATCTCAGGACTGTACTAACCCTAAACTCAATCAGCATGTGGACTTTGCAACAAAAGGAGCAAACACACTGGATCTTGTTTACACAAACCATACCTTGATGGATCCTCAGTGGAGATCGTCAAGAGCACCAAATTCCTTGGCGTTCATCTGGCGGAAAGTGATGGTCACTCAACACCAGCTCCATCGCCAAGAAAGCCCAGCAGCATCTCTACTTCCTGAGAAGGCTGAGGAAATCTCATCTCCCTCCCCCCATCCTGACCATGTTCTACAGTGGGACCATTGAGAGCATCCTAAGCAGCTGCATCACTGCCTGGTTTGGGAACTGCAACGTCTCGGATCACAAGACCCTACAGAGATTATCGGAGTCTCTCTCTCCTCTATTATGGACATTCACACCACACGCTGCACCGCAAAGCCAACAGCATTGTGGACGACCCCACACCCCCCTCACACACACCCGTCACACAAACTCTTCACCCTCCTGCCATCAGGAAAGCGGTTCCGAAGCATTCGGGCCGTCACATCCAGCCTTTTTCCCGCAAGCCATCAGGCTTCTCAATACACAGCACTAAACTGAAACTCACACACACACACACACACACACACACACACACACACACACACACACATGCACACACACACACACACACACACACACACACACATGCTGTTTTTGCACCTCTTGACTGCTACTGTTTCTGAGTTATAGTCTTTATAGTTCTCTTTACACAGTACTGTATATTCAGAGTATACTGTAGGTTTACCGGTCGGCGCTCTCTTGTGTTATGTGTATTGTCCTACACTGTCTTGTGTTGTCTGTCTGTCTGTTTGTACTGTCTGTCTGTACTGTTTTTTGTCTGCACTGTTTGCACTCGGTTGCACTCGATGCACTTTATGTAGCTTTATGTTGTGTGTTGTAGCTCTATGTTGTTTAGTGTTGCACCAGGGTTCTGGAGGAACTTTGTCTCGTTTTTACTGTGTATATTGTATAGAAATGACAATAAAAGCCTCTTGACTCTTGACTCTCTTGACTCTTGATCACAGCAGCACCGCCTACCCACTACAACAACATTTTAACGGTTATGGAAATACAACAGCACCGTCTGGTGTTTCAAACAAAGAATTACGCGGGGTCTGGTTTGTGAAATCGGTCAGTGTAATACCACAGCTTACAGCTAACACAGTTAGCATAGATTTTATCTGTGAAATATTTTTTTTCAACAAACATTACCAAATTAAATTCTTATTATAAATGTGGTGTTTTTCTTCTATAAATTATTAATACAACTGGAATTTCAAAAATTTGGGATGCTGAAAACAGAAAACATATCAAATATACCCATTTAAATATGAAGATATTGTGAATTTAAAGCCTGCAGTATTTCTAAAAAAGTTGAGACAGGGCAACGTTTCCCACTGTGTAGCATCGCCACTTTTCTTTTAACAACAGTCTGTATACAATCAAAAAACTTTCTCATACAATCTACAAAATAATACTAATGAATGCAGTTTTTTGCACAAAATTATTTGTTTTACATGAAAAATAAACATAAATTACAAAAATACAGGAACACAGTTGGTAAATAATAAACCTTAAGTGAGGAATATCAGGTGTAATGAAAGGTGCTGATTACTGACTATTATTAGGGTGATAAAATGAATATGATCTAGGGTTAGGGTAAAAACAGGGATGGGTTTCCTTGTTTTATTGGATGAGTGTGTGTGTGTGTGTGTGTGTGTTTGTGTGCAATTACACATGGCTTCAATGAGTATACACCATTAAAAGCAAACACAGCAAGCTTTATTTTATATTTACAACCGTGTTCATGTAAATCAATTATTTTACGTGGAACAAAAATATATTGAGTTAAATTTTTCTTTCATGTGGATTAAAATGTTTTGTTGACTTTTAGTCAGTGTTGGTTTCGTAGCCTTTTCAGCAATGGTGGCAAAAGTACAAACATCCTTTACTTAAATAGAAGTGCAGATACTTATGTTTTAAAAACTTGATGTTCTGGCTACACTTTTTTACTCGAGTTAAAGTAAAGAATTTTGAGCTCTGACATGTATTTCAGTAAAAACTAGTGATTATTACTATCTGTTTTAGTGTCATGCTGGTAACTGAACCTCACGACATATTAATATCAGGGCTGTGAATCAATTCAAATATTTAATCGAGATGTTCTAAATGTACCTTAAATTAATACTTTTTACGTTTTTTATACTCTAATCAACATGGACAAATATTGATGCTTAATGCAAATGCATATTTATTATTCGTGAAACCAAACTCAACATAGAGCATGAAGAAAAAATATTCTTGTAGACGTTTAAAAGTAATTATGGTGTTTTAAATTACAGTACATAAATTATCAGGACACCAAACAGAACCTTTGTTTCCACACGGACGGTAAATGAGGTGATACAGGAGAAACTACACCTCTTCGAACTTACATACGGATTTCAGAATCAGAGAATATTTGTATTCAATGTAGATTGATTTATTTAAAAGAAGACTTTTTGAGTTTTCTATAAATACGTATTTATTATGGCAAATATTCACTAAGATTCAGGTCATTTGTATGTCTGTGAAGAGAGATGACTAAGATGGCAAAAAGTGCACCGTCTGTTTTCTTTACTTTACATGCTGTCTCATCCACTCATAACCCTAGATCTCTTGTTGCCTTCTGCCTGCTCATTGTGAGCTTCATAAACTAGCCTATGTCTGTGGTGTGAGAGAGACAGGAAATGATGCACCAGTGGGAGATTGACAGGAATCAGGTTGATGGTCTGGAAATGGTGTAGTGAGAAGACAAAGTATTGATATTTCAATCAATTAAAAATGTAAGATGTAGGAAGTACAGATATTTGTCTAAAAATGTAATTAGTGAAAGTAAAAAAAATATACATTTTTTTTTTTTTTTAAGTTTTAAGTAATAGTGAAGCAAAATATTGAAGTAAAATCTATTCTATTGCGCTTTTCACAATGGACATTGTCTCAAAGCATCTTTACAGAATTTAAGAGTTACAGTGAACAATGATGTGCAAGCCCTGATGAGCAATCCCTGATGAGCAGCCATGGCGATTGTGGTCAGGGAAAAACTCCCTTAGATGTTATAAGGAAGAAACCTTAAGAGGAACCAGACTCAAAAGCAGAACCTCATCCTCATTTAGGTGACATCAAGAGTGTGATTATAGTCTTTAAACACTACAGAACACTGGAGAGTGAGAACTAACATGAGCACTGGAGTGTGTGATTATGAGTGATGTTCTTTCTACAGTCTTATAGTCAGTTGAGATTGTGGAACCAGGAGCTACTGAGCAACTCATAAAATAGCTCAACATCTGAGATCATAAATCCAACACCAGCTTCTCCATGCCAGAGCCTTTAAACACTATATCTCATCTAAACCAGGCGATATAGCTCAATTAACTCGAATAACTGAGTGTGTTAAGGAAATAAGAGATTGACCCATAACTTTCTACTTTTAAATTCCGATAAGACTGAGATTTTGCTCATCGGCCCAAAAACTAGTATACAGAAGCTCCAGCATCTCAACCTGCGTTTAACCGGATGTTCTGTAACCACTAGTTCAACTGTAAAAGACCTGGGAGTTATTTTAGAGCAACTTGTCTTTCAAATATCATATCAACCAAGTTACAAAAACAGCTTCTTCACCTTAGAAATATTTCTAAGCTAAGAAACATGTCTATATCTGATGCAGAGAAGCTCGTCCATGCGTTCATGACCTCCAGAATAGACTACTGTAATGCATTACTAGGTGGATGTCCTGCGTCATTAATAAACAAGCTTCAGTTAGTCCAGAATGCAGCAGCCAGAGTTCTTACAAGGTCAAGAAAATATGATCACATAACCCCGATCTTATCGTCCCTACACTGGCTTCCTGTTAAGTTTCGAATAGACTACAAACTATTACTTCTCACTTATAAAGCACTAAATGGTTTATCTCCATGTATCTATCCAGTCTTTTAACTCGCTACAATCCGCCACGCTCCCTGAGATCTCAGAACTCTGGGCTTCTAGTAGTTCCTAGAATAGCAAAGTCCACTAAAGGTGGTAGAACATTTTCACATTTAGCTCCTAAACTCTGGAATAGTCTTCCTGACAGTGTTCGGGGCTCAGACACACTCACCCAGTTTAAGTGTAGATTAAAAACATATCTTTTTAGCGAGTTCTACACATAACACACATCACATCATAACCTTGTGCTCCAGAACATCTGATCACATCACATTATCAACTTGTGCTGTTAATATCATGAACAGCAGCTACGCTAATTCCTCTCCACTGCTTCTCTTTCTCTCCCCATCCCGAGACACCCTGAGGTTTGGCCAGCTCCAGTCACCTCCCACCTCGTGATGATTACGGACCTTTGAAGAAGTTGATGCCGAACTCACAAACATCCCGAACCATCTAGAGACGTACCAGTGCCATTTGGATCCCGCTACATTTGTGGAGTTTGACATTGGACCTCCTGGAGTGTTAAAGGCTCTGGCATGGAGAAGCTGATGCTGGATCTGTGATGATCACAAATGTTGAGCTCATAAAACTCGGAGCTACTAACCATATAGACTGTATAAGACTGCAGAAAGAACATCACTTATAATCTTATACTCCAGTAATCATGTTAGTTCTCACTCTCCAGTGTTCTGTATTGTTGAAAGATTTATGATCAAACTCTTGATGTCACCCAAATGAGGATGGGTTCCCCTTTTGAGTCTGGTTCCTCTCAAGGTTTCTTCCTCATAACATCTAAGGGAGTTTTTCCTTGCCACAGTCGCCACGGCTGCTCATCAGGGACAAATTCACACCATTCACCTTCACTGTTGATTTGTGTAAAGCTGCTTTGAGACAATGTCTGTTGTGAAAAGCGCTATACAAATAAACCTGACTTGACTTAAACACTCAAAGAGGTCCAATGTCCAAACTCCACATGAAGTGGGATCAAAATGGCACTGGTACATCTATAGATGGTACTTCATTCCTACTCTGCTTTTCAAGGGAGAGCTTGAATTATTTTGGTTAACTACAGCAGTTAAAAAGTGATATTGGCTTGATGAAAACTACAAATATGCATACAATTGAGATTTGGTCATGCTAAGCAACCATGTGGTCTTAGGAGAATAATGGAGAAACTCTACACTTGTGGCTAATGTGAACATCTAGGACAAGAGGACAGCGAGACTGAAATGGAGCACTGCACATTTTGAAAATGATAACACCTGAGAGAACTACAATCTTTTTCTTTTCTGTTTTTAATTTTGGTTAATAAATACTCAAAACAATGAGAACCTTTTGTCATGAAATTTAAAACAAACAAAAAATTAACCCCCGGGAAATGCCAAACATAAATAAAATTAACAAGGAAATAATTTAATGAGTCCCACCAATAAATTGGTGGCCCATATTAATTTTTTTATATTTTAATACAAGACAAACTAGAACTGTAATGAGTGAGGGTTAAATTAGGTGGACTTTGTCTTGTTACATCACCTTTGATGACCCTTTTTTTGCAAATGAAACTCTTGAACTGATTCCATTTAACAAGTTTGAGTGTGTGCACGTGCACACGTACACCAAGGATCATTCTGGCTGCAGATGTGTTCAGACATCCACCCCCGAACCAGACAACCACCAACTGCCCCCATGGGGAGGAATACATTTTAAAGAGGAAGTAAGAAAGATTGTTTATTTGGTTCTTTTGAAACCAAAAATTCAAGTAAAAAAAAAAAAAAAAAAAAAGGCCAAACACTACAAACAAATTAAAAGAAACACAAATGTTAACCACAACTACAATGACAGTTAGACAAATGAGTAATCATAATATTAATATATAATTAATATACAACACTTGCACAAATACATACTTCAATGTTTAAAGTGAAAACAGCAGTAAAATATTAACACCAGTCAATGTGACTGAACGTCAGTCCTCAGGAATGTGTTCAGGTTCTAACTTGCTGAAGAACACTCCTCTGAACAACTCATTTTACATATTTATAAAATTACAATTAGTTTAGAGTTTTTCAGGAACACAAGTTCAAATAATGCCTTTGATAGGCTTAAAGTGGATTATCTGCAGTTTGGTCCATGAATTCATTGCTCTTTTTTTTTTGTAAACAAACAATCTCACTAAGTCACCTCTGAATATTAACTTGAAACTTTCTGTAGGTTTCTGGGATCTTCTGCATTTTAAAATTCCTACAGAATTGTTCTGACACGCAGAACCGGGTGTCGGCAAAACACTGGAATCTGATCTTTTGGCTTTGTGGGTTGAAGCTTCTCTCAGATTCATAATGCAGTTTATGTTAACAAATTTATCCAATAGAGACATGTCTGATCTTTTGAGCACCAACACATTCTGGAGCACAACCAAAGTTCAGTGAACAGGTGATATCATCATCTCTGTGGCCTTCAGAGAGTAATATCGACCATGCCAGGTCTTCCAGAACATTCCCTGTTTCCTCTGATGCCTCTGTTTGGGAGGTGTTATGAAATACCTGCCGTTCAGGTTTGATCGGCCACAGTTACTGAACCACCAGCCTCCTGAAAAGAGATGATGAGTACGAGTTAGACCCGAGCTTAGGCAGTTCCTTTATCAGTGCAGCAGACAGAGGGTACTCACCAGACAGATGTTTTGCACAGTTAAAGTCGTGTTTTAGGTCGTTGTCTCGGTCACGAGTCGAAAAGGGAAGACTGGATGACTCTGTGCTTAAAGAACTTTCCAGATTCCCATCAGGACTTTCCAGAATTTGAAGAGAATAATTCATGTCTTCCCCACTGAGATGGAAACGGTACTGCACGCTTTGATGTTCATCTCTCCAGTCAGACATTTGGATCTTCAGAATAAATTCTTCATCTTTTGTCACATGGTACATTTTCTCGAGACCAAGCCAAAACTCACCTGCACATATTAGAAATCCTTTTATTTTAAACAGCTGAGTCCTGATCAGTTTCATATTGAGAGTCCTTGACGGATTGTAAAGAAAAGGAAGTCTGCAATAATGCTATGCTAAAATAGTTTTTAGAACAGAATCTCACCATCAAGGTTTCCGAATCCATTTTGATATTCGTTCCACAGCTTATCAAAATCTACAGATCCATCATGGCGTCTCTGGATAACGGTCCAGCCACCGTCTACACACATACACAGTTATTAATATTTGGTATGCTCTATATTTACCTACAGGAACAAAAAGGCATTTTGGAATTTGCACAGATTTGTTAAAAAAAAAAAACCTTGTAGTCATGAATTTATTACCGTAATTTCCGGACTATTAAACGCACCCAAATATAAGCCACACCCACTGAATTTGACAAAGATTTTTATTTTGAACCTAAATAAGCCGCACCTGTCTATAAGCCGCAGGTCTACACTGAAACTAATGAACTTTACACAGGCTTTAATGAAAGACAGTGTCTGTTACACGGCTTGTATCTAAACAGTAGCCTACCAAGAAAGTCATTGTTCACTGTCTTCCTCCTTCCTTTCACAACTACATCGTCGTGCGTTTAAAAATCACCACCGGTGAAGTTTTTTTCCCCGATGCTGTGCAGCTCAGAACACAGTTGAAGTGCGTTTTTTAATGCCCGGTTGTTTTCAGCGTGACGAATGATTCACATTTCCTGTAGACAGTCCGAGTGAGCGGCCGGTCAAACATATAAAGAGTTTCGTTGGTTCACCTGAACCCGTTCGGCAATTTCATTAGTCTAAAGTTATGGGGCTCAGTGTTTTGGCTTGAAGCTTGTGAAACCGGGAAAAACCCAGAAAAAAACCCCCCATAAATTAGCCACTTCATTGTTTAAGCCACGGGGTTCAAAGCGTGGGAAAAAAGTAGCGGCTTATAGTCCGGAAAATACGGTAATTTATTTTGCATTTTTGTTTGTATTCTTACCAGCAGTTATTTCGCAGTAGACGTGGAGAGGTGTTGAATCATGAGGTTGTAGAGTGTAAACTCCACTTCTAGTTTCTCCTCGCAGGAACACGTCATGACAGTTTGACACTGCTCCTGTGAAATAAAACTGCATTTTAAAAACAGTGTAAAGGAGTAAATTTTTTTATTTATTCAGAGTAACTGAACTGGGGAAATAAATGTTAAAAAAAAAACCAAAAAAAAATTTGCACTTGTGCACCATTGTTCATTTGCAGCAATTTGAAGATTCGCTTTTGGAAGCACTGAGCGCGTAAACATGACCTTTCCCCTAGTTCCCAAGCAGACTTCCCTCATCTGCTGTTCATTACACACACACACACACACGTCCTTCACGTGCACAGAGTGTGCATGTGACGTCACAGTGAGTGAACAGCGAGTGCCGACATTCGAGAGCTTCTAGGAGACAAAGTGGAATAAACAGGATACTAAACACCTCCAATAACAGACCACCAAACCCATTAACCACCACCAATAAATGCCCGACTCATCTTTTAGTGAACTGAAAATATATTGTGATTGATAATTAAACAATTCCATTTTCACACTACATTTCATTCACATTTGCATAACAAAATTCAGCTGTATTACAAAGAAGAGACTGAATGTGTGTGTGTGTGTGTGTGTGTGTGTGTTTCAGATCTAGGTGATAGGTCACACTGCTCGTGGTAGTGACTGCATTTTTCTTTGTGACGGAATAAAATCTCCTCAAACAGCAGAAAGTCTGTACAAAGTGCAGGAGCCAAAAATATTTGTGTTCCATCTGGATCCCAGACAGAAATCTGATCTAACCCTCAGTGTCTCTGTAGATCAGATCAACATGCCTCAACTTTCACCTATTTGGAAACTTTACAGCTGATTATAACCCATTTACATAAACACTTAAATCAATGTTTATCAGGCCTTTTAATTTGTGCTCTTTTACAGATTATTGTCCTGCACAAATTATTGGCACCCCCACCCTGTTCAGCAGATAGGGTAGGTCTTACTAAAACAGTGTGTTGAAATGCTGTATAACTAATGAACAATAATAATGTAATGCACATCTGTACACAATCCGAGTGGTGTAAAGCTCACCATGATGAGGTGGTGTGTCCTGTTGTTCAGTCCGAACAGTGCTCGGGGTCGGTCTCTCTTTACTCATTTGCATCTGTAAACCACATCAAATAATTAACACAAACAGGATTGTGCTTTCAGTGTAACGGGTGCACTATTTTTTTTAAACTATTACAGTAGTAACTCACTTGATTCTGTAGAGCTCGAATACGAATGTTCTGTTTGTCCAGTTTCTCCTGCTGCTGTTTAATTCTTTCCACAAGTTCATCAATTCGCTGATTCTGTGCCTCCAGCAGCAACTTCAAATTATACAACAGAAAAAGCATGTGGAAGGTGAAATTTTAAATGCACCTTAGAATAAATAACAGCTGAGTGATGGACACTTGAGTGTGTGGTGTATTTGCTATACCAAGTTATATTATACTTGATAAACTTTATATTTATTTTTATTTACATGGACAAGCTTTAAAAAAAATTATAATAATAAAATAGCATTTCACTACATTTCGTACACAATCAAACATCGGGAATTATGATACTTAAATCATTGTGAACATTAAAACAGCTGCAGTGCGGTTCAGAGCTGAAACTCTAATCTGTGTTCTACAGAATGATCAGGACAGAAGGAGGAAAAAAATGTTCCTGCACGTACAACACGCTTCTGCCAAAATACTGCGCGCACATACACACACACAAACACGCACACACTTGTGGTGCATGTAAGGTTGAAAGGTAATTCTGACTAATTATTGCTGTAGGTGTGTTTACTGTCTAGAGATAAGCTTACCTGAATGGCGCGTGCCTCACTATGATTGAGCGCGTGCCTCTCTTTCTGCACCATGTTGTCCACTTTCTTCTCCAGGTTACTGATTCTGTCGTGTGCGATCTGCCTGTCCCTCAGCAGCTCTCCGGTTTTCTCCTGCAGGTCGGAGGACATGTTGAGGATCTGGTTCTCGTGCTCTTCTAGACTCTGCGCTCGAGTCTTCAGAGCCTCGCCCTCCTCGTGCAGACGCCGCGTCAGTGTCGCGAGCTCGCTCACGCTGCCGTTAAACACTCGGAGTTTAATAGAGATGTCCCTCATCTGTCCCTTCGTTTTGTCCACGTGCTCTTTCAGACTCTGTCCGAGCTGCAGCAGGCCGTGAGCGAGCACGTTGACGTCATCCCAAGCGGCATATTGCACGCGCTTCTCTTTTCCTGTAGGAGAACCAGAACCGGAACACAGGAGCACAAAAATGCACATGAACTCCAACAGCTTCGTCTCCATTTTGCTATACGAATCAGACCACACAGACTCAGTCTCGCGCTAAACGCCGTGTCCTGCTCGCGTACGTCTCTGCTTTATTTATACTCGCTCTGTGTCCTGCTCCTCGCCTCTGATTGGTCAGTTTTTCCTCCAGGGGCTTTAACTGTTCCGGTACACATTGATGCAATAATGCAGCCGTTTACACGATCAACATCTCGCGAGATTTAAACAGAAAACTCCCCTGAATCAACTATTAATAAAGAAAACGACCATTACAACACGATCACCGTGTGTGCGTTCGTGCGTGTGGGCGCGTGCGTGTGTGTGTGAGAACTGGGGGAAAGGTCACTAATAATAAAGGGCTGTAAAAGGAGACAACGGAGTCCTTTCAGTGTGTGTACACATCATTTATGCTCATTTTATTTTGCAGAAATTATAATTGGAGAATGGGTTAGGGTTAGGGTTTTAAAGTTGAAAGGAACATTTATATTTGTTTAATTTGTGTGAACTGATTGATAGGAGGTGACTGACTATAAAAACTATAGAATATCCCACCAAAATAAAATAAACATACAGTAGAAACAACAAATTTAATTACACTGTTCATGGTGTGTGCGAGGGGTGTAGGGTTTGTGGTGTGTGTGTGTGTGTGTGTGTGTGTGTGTGTGTGTGTGTGTGTGTGTGTGTGTGTGTGTGTGTGTGTGTGTGAGAGTGAGGAGTAAGGGGTTTGTGGTGTGTATGAGGAGTGTGGAGTTTGGTGTGTGTGTGTGTGTGTGTGTGTGTGTGTGTGTGTGTGTGTGTGTGTGTGAGAGTGAGGAGTAAGGGGTTTGTGGTGTGTATGAGGAGTGTGGAGTTTGTGGTGTGTGGTGTGTGTGTGTGTGTGTGTGTGTGTGTGTGTGTGTGTGTGTGTGTGTGTGTGTGTGTGAGGAGTAAGGGGTTTGTGGTGTGTGTGAGGAGTGTGGGGTTTGCGGTGTGTATGAGGAGTGTGTTGTGTGAGGAGTAAGGGGTTTGTGGTGTGTGTGAGGAGTGTGGGGTTTGCGGTGTGTATGAGGAGTGTGTTGTGTGAGGAGTGTGGGGTTTGCGGTGTGTATGAGGAGTGTGTTGTGTGAGGAGTGTGTTTCTGAATTTTCTGGCCGAAACAGCTGCATTTCAGCTCAGAGCACAACGACCTTTCACCTACATTTTAACACACATCTGTGCGGCTGTGAAAAATCCGAACTTCTGGTAAATGACTCAGCTGCAATAAAGCTTCAATACACACCACAGGAACTGCATTTATTTAATGTATTTATAGTTTTACAAAACCCAATTTAGAATGAATATAATTTATAATGAAGGACTGAGTACAATTAAAATAATCAGAATGTAAAATTAATTTCATAAAACAATAAGGAAAAGTATTGACACCCTGAGTAACATTACTTGTCTACCGCAAGAAAATACATTTCACAGTTCAGTGAAAAAAGTCTCAATTTATTATTCATTATACTTTAAAGGCCAGTAATTAAAGCCTGAATAATTAAACACTGCTACATGGCCTGGAGTATAATAGGCATGCTACATAATGTGACACTTAACTCACAATTTGATTTGTAATTCTGAGTTCACAATTCGACATGTAAATTTTTAGGGGTTGTGTAGACTGGGACTACTGTTGTTCAAACAGTGCTCTTGTTTAGATGCATAATTAAGATAATGATAATATACGGTTCATGGAATTTCATCCCCATAATGTGTAATAATTGTTCTAATTATGTGGATATTTCTTATCCTGAGGAGTGGTAGGGCTGAAGACATCCAAACTATGAACATAAATGTATAGAATTATGTAGTAAACAAAAACATATGTAATATGTAAGAATTTGTTTTATATTTTAGATTATTTAAAGTAGCTACACTTAGTACACATAGTATTCCCTCAATCATTTTCATGAGGAACTCACCTGGAATGGTTTTCCAACAATCTTGAGGAGTTCCCAGAGGTGTTGCATGCTTGTTGGCTGCTTGTCCTTCACGCTCAAATCATCTCAGTTGGATTTAGATGTTTGTGAAGACCAGGTAATCTGATTAGCATGGCATGTCACAGCAAAATGTGACCAAAATCACCAATGGTGTCACCAGAAAAACACCTCCAGACCATCACACCTCCTCCTCCATTCTTCACAGTGGCAACCACAGATTCAGAAACCATCTATTCACCCTTTTTATGTCCAACAAAGACATGGCAATTAGAACCAAAAATCTTAAATACGGACGCATCAGAAAAAAAAGAAAATTTTAACTATATGTCTGGCACTTGAATTCTGAGAAGGATTTATGTGGGCTCTAAACTGAGGTGCTGGCAGTTTCTGAGGCTGGTAATTGTAATCAATTTATCCTTTGAGGCAGAGGTATTTCTTAATCTTCCTTTCCTGGGACAGTTCTCATGAGTCTGTTTATCACTGTTAATATACAATGTTGACAATAATAAAAATAAATAAAGAAGAAGAAAATGTCTCCAAACACAGGTCATACACTATGGAAGACTGAGCACAGCGACAAGACACAGGTTAGTTATAGTCCATCCACAAGGTCTCTACCAGGCAAAGGGTTAAAGCAGACTTGGGTTTTCAAGCTGTTTTGAATAAGCTCTAAGAAATAAGCAATGTAGAGGACCGTAGACACAGTGGTCAGCCAAAGAAACGACACATCATCTACGATGTTGAGATCAGGACTCTGTGGGTCCCCATGAGTTTTCACATGTTCTGTGCTGACTCATGGGGACCCACAGAGTCCTCATCTCAACATCGTTGAATCTGTCTATGATTACATGAAAAAACAGAAAGAGTCTACATCCACAGATCTGTGCTT